>JAULBX010007551.1:0-120423 GCA_032358255.1 Heterotrichella gracilis | reverse complement strand
CATCTCACCCCTGCTGTTGCAATGACTGTAGTGCGGCGCCCTCCCCCCCCCGGCGGCAATCCCCTCCCCCCCCTCGGCGGCATTCCCCTCCACCCCATCGGCGACAATCCCCTCCACCCCATCGGCGGCAATCCCCTCCACCCCCCCGTCGGCGATCCCCTCCTCCCCCTCGGCGGCGGCCCCCTCCACCGCGTCGGCGCACCCCTCCACCGCGGCACAAGGCTCCGCCACCCCGCAAAGGGTGATGTTGCCGTGAAGCTGGCAAGGGGTGCGCACAGTGTGAAAGCTCAAACCTGCTCAAGGCCTTGGAGACGTGGTCACTTGGGCGCTATAGAATCGAGAAAATTTCTGTGCGTGATGTTGTGGGTGACCTTCATTTTCTACCAGCTGGGAGCCGTGCATATCAACCTGGTGGCTTCTAGTGGTGCCAACAGAATGATTCAGAATCACAGCAGATCTGCAGTTGACTGCAATTATCATATTCGTTGACAGGAATGTTCATCATTTGGTCAGCACTTAGACTAGCGTTTTGCTGTAGGACTACTGCTTTACTTTTGTTTACATAACATATATGATAGCGGGCGTGTATATGTATACTGCATGCACATGTTCAAAATAGGGATAGATCACTATCCCAATGATAGCCCGGCTTGAAGACCATATGTGCAGTTCAACATGTTCAAATACATGCATGCACAATCACCGTATACATATAAGCAAGTCTGTACGTACTAGCTAGTTTCACATATTAGATCTGGAAAATCGTTTTTCTGTAAAATTTAATACTTTCAAATTAAGATAATATTGAAATTGTTGGATAATTTATGCAATGCATGAACTTTTGCGATCATGTGCATTATAATTATGCATCAATTGTGCGTGCCACCTTGCAAGTGTCAAGCCTAGGGGCGGCGCCGCTCGGCATGGATGCATGGAGGCGGCGCGCCGCATCCTTGTTCGCGGCGGTGCAATGCCACTGGCAGTTGTTCTCGAATGATCCTTGCAATTCATAAGGCATACTTGTCCAATCTATAATAAGTAGCATCAAGAGCTCAGCATTAGAAGTTCAAAATCATTTACATCATGTTGTGTGGCGTGATGGCACCCTGGGTCAGCACCAGCTGGGTCCCCATCTGCTAATAGGTACATAATAACAGACTTTGAGGTAACCATACTATTCTGGAAGCACCAATGAATTTTGCTGATGTCACAAGCTGTGCAGATGGGGACAATGGGGCGGATCATCCAGTGGATCCCCTAGGCTGGAATAATACGCTTCAGTTCATGACGGCATTGCGCATTATCAAGCTTCTTCTGGCGTCACTCAGCTCAGCACAGCACAGCTGGTGACCCACCGGAGGAGCGACACGGGGTTGCAGCCCATTGTTGCGATGTTGCGTTACCGTCTGGCGAGGACCTATTTAGATGCAGACACAGTGCAGCACTGTCACAGCTGATACACCCCACCCAAACCCCCGCGTGGCCGCACATGCTGTTGGCTGCAATTCCCCCCCAGTTGCGCTGCTCACTCGTCGTCATCCGATATGACCACCCCCCTCCTTGCCACTGGCTTCTTCTTGCCCCCTCCTTGCTCCTCCTCGTCATCCACAATGAAGTCATCCATGTCGCTGTCGGCGTCGCTCACCTGGGATAAGGGTAAGGAGGTCAGGCAGGCGAGGCGGGGTCAGGCGAGGGGCAGCAACGTGGACGGGCACCCAAATGAGAGGCTTGACAGCCTCCTCAAGATGGTCAGGGTCTCGGCACATGGTGCATGGAACAGATTGGCGGCGCATATGCTGACTGCCATTGCATGGTTTTTGGCTGTATTGATGGAGTGCAAGTATGTTGCGCGAAACAGGGCTTGATCAGATGGTGACACAGCCACGTGTGGGGATAATGGCGGCATCAAGGTCCATGCACTAAGCATGGCTACCACCAGGGTGTGTGCACATGCGCATGCGCACCTCCTCGTCGCTGTCCTCCTCCACGCGCAGGCGCTTGCCCGTGGGTGCTGCGCGTGAGGGGGGACCCGCAGCACCCCGCTTAGCCGCAGCCAATCGTCGCTCAGCCGCAGCCTGCACACCACCAACAAACCACATCACACAATGCACACATACCTCCACGCAACAATGACTCATACCGTCAACCTTGAGAGAGTGACTAAAAGGGATAGCAATACAGGCAATTCACATGGACAATCCATCTTCCAATTAAAAAATGCAGCACAGTAGTAACATGCAAGGTTATGTAATTATTCAACCACTATGCATGATACACAACCCTGGAAGAGGGAGGAAGGGTACACACCCATCCAGCACCGATTGACCCATGCTCACTGTATGCCGCACGCCTGGTGGGATGGTATGCACTCCATAGAGGCTAACTCCCATGGTCCACGCGTATGTGGTGCATGTATGCCCCGCAAACCCTCCCCCTCACCTCCTCCACCTGGTCAATCCCCCTTGATCGCGCCAGGTCGTGCCGCACCCTGCCCCCCTCCTCCCCTTCATCCTCATCGTACTCGTCCTCCCCTTCCTCAAGGTAGCGGGAGGTGAGCGTGGGGGGGCGGGGGCGGGGGAGCGGGGCGTATCGGTTCATGGCGCGCTCTTGATGCCGCGCAAGCACCTCCCTGCAGGGCCGGGGAGCAAGGGGGGGTGCGGTGAGGTTGAGGGCGCACACAAGCTGGCTTACATTGTCGTGTAATACACTCACAGGAGATAAGGGTGCGGGAGGTAAACACATATATTTTTGGAGTATCAGGTGGTGCGGATACATTTAATGAGTGCAACTTTGAGGTGTGCGTGATAGGTTCGCAAAACCAGTGCTCCTCTTGGAGCTTTGACAAGGATCGTCAAATGGCATCGCTTCCCACGCCCACACGCATCAACTATGTCCTCGTCCCCATTGCCTCCTTGGCCCCTGGCCTCCCCTCACCTGCTCCGTATCTTCTGCTCCTCCTCCTTCTCCTTCATGGCCTTGATGCGCGAGGGGTCCTGCACCGTGAAGGTTGACTGCGTGCGGCTGGTGCGCACGTGCTGCTTGTCAACCACACCCGCCAGGCGCCGGTGGAAGGAAGAGGACAGGCTGGCGGGCCGGAACTGCATCTTGCTGTCAAGCGCAGACAGGCCCTGGGGGTTGGGGGGTGGCCGGTCAGGAGAGGGGTGGTGGTCGAGCTCACAAGTGCGTGGCCATCACACCCACCGCAAGGCCCACAATGGCATGGCTGTTGTACAACACTCACAGCTGTACTGCACAAGGTGGCAGCGCGCACGAGGCATGTGCACATGCCGCCCAGCGGTCAAGCTGCACGGCGCGCATCGCACATCCCAAAATAACCTTTGCTGGCGATTACCCGCCCTGCGTCCCCCCCTCCTCTGAACCGCGCCTCCTACCTGTATAACCCCTTGGTGCCGCACAAACACAAACTGGTTGTCCCCCCGCGTCTGCGCCTCCGACACGTCCAGCACCTCCCCCCCCAGCAGCAGCTGCAGGCTCCCGTCGCTCCACCGCACAAAGCGCGCGTTGCTCTCCAGCCGCCGCACGCCCTCCCCGTCGGTGCGCCACCGCCAGCGCATGGTGGCCTGGTCCTTCAGCTTCACCCGCTTGTTCCCTTCCTGGTCCTGGTACACAATCTCCTCCTTCTCAAACTCGTCGGGGTCGAACGCGCGCGACTCGATGCTCAGGATGTTGGACAGCTTGACCAGGCGCAGGCCGTTGGTGCCCGGCAGGGACACCAGGGGCGCGTCCAGGGTGATGGGGTCGCCGCCGGGCCGGTTGATGCGCGTGCGCTCCTCGTCAGAGTCTGGGTCCTCGCGGGTGGGTCCGGGGGGGGAGGGGGGTGCGGGGGAGGGGGCTGCGGCGGGTGCCAGCTCCTCCTCCTCTGACTCGCTGTCAAAGGCTGGGCGGCGGGGGGCGGGCCTGCACAGGTGGCAGGTGTGTCATGGATGGGTGGGTGGGTAGGGTGGGTGCAAGTGGCGAGTGCGGTGGATGGTGGGGGTGGGGGTGTAGTAAGGACCCAGTTGGTGGTGAACTCTCCGAGGCCCCAGAAGAGTAGTAGTATGAGGGTTTCAAATCGGTCTGCTCCTCTTTAACACCTTGCTGGTGCTTTCAGGCAGAACTGGTCCCGGTGCGAGTCGTGGTATTGGTTGCATCCTGGAGCAGTACCTGACCCACCTGTCCTCCTCTACACCACCCTCCACTGCTGTCACAGGCGGGACCTCATCGTCGTCATCAGAGGAGTCAAACACGGCCCTCAACTTGGCGCTAGCCATCCTCGCCTGGATACGGGTCCACAGTAGCAAATTGGTTACCAGTCCAGGGGTAACAGTTCTAGCGTATATGCATGCATTGTCTAAAGTTATCCCTTATTAACACCCAGCTTTAGGAAATAAGCTGGAGGTTGCATAAAAGAGTTCCACGTATCAGAAAGCCGGCGGCCCTCGTGCAGAGGACTACAGGTATTGCGTGGGAGTGCCGTATAACCAATGTGGTTGCAAATTGACCTACCGGCCTCTCCAAACCACGATCAGCTTCAAAATCGCGTCCTGAAGACTACCACCTTTTTATCCACGGAAGTTGGCACCAATTGCCACCGGTCAAAAGGACCTGATGGAGTGTCCCCAATCGCTCTATGATAGGACCTCCGCAAGGCCACGCTAAATCAGACAGCAGGTAGGTGCCAAGCAGCAGATAGTGGGACAATGGAAATGGTGGCGTAAGTTTGCCTTTCATTTGCCAAGTTGGGCCATTTACTGAACGGTTTAGCCATGCGGTGGGTTCATCGGACGGGCCAGCCCTGCTGCGCACACGTGTCGAGCAGTCTTGCCGCGTGGCGCCGGCCAGTTCACCCCCCAGGTGGAAACTTCCCAGGAATGCCTTCTGCCTAACTTCTCAGGCGGTTTCGCGTCCGCCTGAACGCTTCGCTAGCCCATCGCATTACATACTTAAAGAGGGACGTTGTAACCCTGTGCACTATCGCGTCAAAGCCCACTTGCCCTCGGTCCCTTCACCGCCCTCAACGAGTTTTTGCCTGTTGCACCTTGATCATCAAGCCACTAGTTTGTTGGATCGCGACAATGGAGGTACGCGCCCAGGCCACATAACAGAACAATAGTGCTGGCATAATACTTGTAGAGTGGTGTTGCAAGTGAAGTACTCCTGTGCTTGTCATCAGTCACGCAAAAGGCATGATTATGATGAACGGCATGCACCCACGGCATGCACGCACTTTTGCGTAGTCCTTGACACTTCATTGAAAGCTGGTAGTCACGCGCACTTACTCCTTTAATCACATGATATGTAACACAGCCTCCTGCCGTGCAGTTTGCAATGGGCGCCACATACATTCCGCCCAGCACCATCTATCCGCTTGTCCCGCTGGTGCCAACCCACACCACTGCCAGTGGCACTGGCGAGTCTGAACAGTCACAGATCACAAAGGCCTGCGAGGATTTTTTCGATGGCTTCATCAGTAGCGTGTGTACAGTGGGTAAATGGGTCGCCAGCGGTGCGAGTGGGGTGGTGACAGGCGTGTTCAGTGGTGCTGCTGTGACACCTGGGGCAGTCGACGGGAAGGATGGTGCACTGAGGACTTGAGGAAGGATGTCTCTGACGCCACTGGTGCTGGAGAGGTGAGAGACAACAAGTTGCCGTAAATACCAGTGTGTGTCTTGGTCCATGTGTGTGCATGTGCTTTGACAGGTGGCACACATGTACAGCTGTAGCTACTGTGTGCCCAGCAAGGAGTAAACTGCATCAGAGGTGACTCCTATCTGGAATTTTGACGGAAATTAACTGCTTGCCTTACAGGTACATGCGGCATGGTGGAATGGACAGAGATGGTCAGAGAGCGCAGCTTTGCCCAAGCAGCAGCATGGAGTAGCATGGACCTGCGTAGGAGGCACGCAGGTGCATGGCCATATGGCAGTCCGTCATGTGCTCGGGTGGCTGGGTGCTAAACGTATGTGGATTTTCTTGAGTATGTTTCAGATAATTAAGGGGCGTTCACTTCAAGATTCTATAGATATACCATAGTGCAGGGCATTGCCAATCAAGTTTGAACTTCAGGTTTGTTCACGTTTGTTTCTAGTAGAAGTTTCTCTGAGAGTGGCCTGTCACGGTGTGCGCATCATGCACAGCTGATATTTATTTGTTTTTACCTAAGCCAGTTATTTAGTATGTGCATTTGCCGGGCCAGCCGGCCCTTTCCAAGGACTTATAGCGGTTTAACTCCCCCTTTGGGTGCCACGCTACGCCCCACGGGCCTTTCATCCTTCTACTACCAAGTTGCTCACTGCGAGCGCGTTGAAGGCTTCTCATATTGCAATGATTCATGAATTAATACGGTGCACCATATTTACTGGACCTGGTTCATAGGTATAGACAGATCTATGATATCATGGGATGATCCTGAGAACATCAAGTAATGAACACTAAATGATTTAGTATACTGATTATCATCGCATCATGCTCAGTTTTCTAGCTTAGCCTTATGGGGTTGGAGATCCCTCACTGTCAGACAATGTAATAGTACTATCATGAGTTGGACAACAAATTGTACATGGCATTAAATTTTTCATTGACGCCGTCAAGACAGACTATGTAACCTCATTATGGTTAAGTGCGGCACGCGGAACACTTTCTGGGCAGTTGCAGCAGCTGCGGTAACACAATGGGACTCATGGCTGAATTGAGACGAACTGTGTTAACTTTGCAAGGCAGTATTGCTCAAAGCCGTGGCTATGTTTGAGAAAAAGTTCAATGACGATGTTACAGGCATCATGGTGGCACCGCGTAGCACAGCTGTTAGGAATCAGATTGTGCCAGCCGCTGCGTGCCCACCTCAAAATGCACATCACACCATTAAAACATGAAACTAGCCCGATGAGAGCATGCTTGCACAGATCTGGAGTTGCCAACTCCTCAGGCCTTCAGCTCATGTAACAGTCATTATGCAGCCCTTGCCTCCAGCTCATGTCTAATGCTGCCCTCCACTGCCCCTACCACGCGCGTGCATGGCGGTAAGCTGCACCATCAGAATTGCGCCGCTGCCAGCCCCTACCCCCACGCCCTGACCGTGATTATAGGCTGTGTGTGTGGCAGCCATGGGCTCTCACGCGCTGGCTGGTGGCTGTGCCGCTGCATGTGGCGCCCCTACTTGTGTGGCAGCTTCTTCATGTGGTCCTGCAGCGGTGTGGGGAGAGCATCAGCCTGGGAAGGCGCCAATAGCACAGGCAGGGCTGACTACATGCCCAGCACACTGACTGTTAGGTGGTGGGAATGCACAAATGCACCTAACAGACCGCGAGCTGGGCACATGTCCACCGCTGGGTGCCAGGTGGCGTACAACCGACAGCATTGGGCCTGGCAGACACGCACCCCACATTATTTGGCATGCCCTGCAGTGACTATTGCTCTCTGGAAGTGAAACACACGGCATGATCAGCAAACATGTCACCACCTATTGCCCCCCCCCCCTCTGCACCCCGCCACTCACCGCCACAAAGTCGAACGCAAAGTCCACCTCCTTGGTTGGCGTGACGTAGGCGTGGCTGCCTGTGGTGGGTGGAGGAGCGTGCATGCTGGGCCCCATGGTGGGTGGAGGGGGCTGGAGGCCGTGGGGCATGCCCATACCCATACCCATGCCCATACCCATGCCACCCATGCCCCCTACAGACCCAGGGGCTACTGAGGGTCGTGGCGCAGGCTGCCATTGGTGCGTTTGCATTGGGTGCTGCGGGGGGCGGGGGGCGGCCTGCGCCTGCATCTGTGCTGGGTACTGCATGGGGTAGCCGGGATGTCCTCCCGCTGCCGCTTGCATTGCCATTTGCATTTGCATTTGCATTTGCATGTGTGCGGGCATGCCCCCTTGCCCCATGGCGTACCCCGCGGGTGGGGCCTGCATGGGCATGCCTGCGCAACAACAAGAATCCGCAATTCAGCAACCAACTAGTAAGAAGAATATCAGCTGAATCGTGCTAAATTGGAGAGTTGCGGTAGTAAGACACATGTCCCAGAACCAGATACCAGGAAAAGCTGTGGCGCCCAAAGAAGCAGCTGTACTAGGTTGGGCAGCGCATCTTACCTTGCATGCCTGGCACCATGCCAGGGTAGCCCATCATCCCGTTGCCCATCATAGGGTGCGGGGCACCTGGCATGCCTCCATTGGCAGCCATGGCGCCAACTGGACCCATCCCCATCCCCGGGCCGCCCATGGGCACGAATCCACTGCTTGCCGGTGCACCCATGTGCGGCCCTCGGCCCGGGTCCGCCCCTAGCAAGTCCCCGATGTCAATGGGTGCGCGAGTGGGGGGTCCAGATGCGGAGGCAACAGGCTCTGCACAGGACACACAGTGTCAACAAGAGGTGGATGGCATTTGCCACAGGACAGGGCAGCACAAGCAGTTTGCAGAACCTTTTATGCCACCCAGAGATGTGCACCAACCACAGATGTGCACCAACCACACATACAAACGCGCCTTGCACCATGCACTCCACTGCGCTTGCGATTCCCGGAAGTAGCGGTGCCATAGTAAGAGAATGAAACTAAAAAGATATATGAATAAAGGGTACGCTTTCATTTGATATTTAAGTTGAAATTTATTTCATTCCTTTTTTTACATGGGGACCAGCCGGTGGGTAAAACAATGTAAAGCACATGCCAGCCATCACGCACCTGCTGCACCACTGGTGCTGGCGGGTGCTGCTGGCTCCATTGGAGCCACAGACAGGCCGCCAAGCAGGTCGGTCACAGACGCAGGGCCTGGCGCCGCCTGCACTGCAGAAGCGCTGCCAGATGACGGGTCTGGGAACGCACCTCCCCCTCCCGCCACCGACAGCCCGCCAAACAGGTCTGATGAGGGTGTGGCAGCGGGGGCGGGTGAGGGGCCGGACGACATGTCCAGCCCGGCAAAGAGGGCGCCGCCGTTGGAGGGAGCGGCTGCGTGGTGGAGCAGGTTGGTCAGCAATGCAATGCAATCTTAACTGGGGGCAAAAGGTTTGCAACCCCAGTGCAGGTTGTTCATCGAGTGTGAGCGCATGCAACTAAGATGCGCAGGGACACAGTGCCCACCTGGCTGCATAAAATTGCTCAGCCCAGGTACATCATCAGCCAGCAACGTACCCGAGCTGGGCAGCGCAGAGGGCGCAGTGGATGGCTCCTCAAGCCCCATCAAATCGCCCAGCAGGTCTGGCGCTGGTGCTGCATCCGGTGGCGCAGGGTGGTGCGGTGCGGCCGCTCCATTTTGATAGGTGGGAGCGCTGTCCGTGTCTTGCAGGGTCTCATCACCCAGGTAGGTGAGCACCTGGGGGAGGGGGCGGGCGGGTCATGGGTCCCAGGAAGCATGGCAAGACAACAACAGCACCAGCCCAGCCCACATGACTACCATTTTCGCTCGTCACATGCATATTACCCAGCGCGGACCACAAAATCCAACCCCCACCTGCTTTGCCATGATGCGGACACTGGCCTGCGGCGATGCCTGCGCCGCCGCGCGCACCGCCTGTGGGTGAGCCTGGAAGAACACCGCCACCTCACCGCATGCCGCACTCGAGCCCATCTCGATCACAGCGCGCACCGCACACAGCGCGCGCAGCTGGGCCTGCCAGGAAGGGCTCTCCTGCCGTAGGGGGTAGGGGTGGTGAGCTATATGCATTGTGGTGGTGGTGGTGAGATAATGTGCATACTGGTGCCCTTCTGATTGAGCTGAAAGAGGGGATCCACTACACTGCTCCAACACACATATTAATTGAATAAAGCATGCATTGCCTGATGGCGTATGCACGTGCTGCGCCAGGCAGGCAGCCAGTGCCCCAAGCACCCATTGCCATGCCCCCAACACATGCACCCAGCGCCATGCACCTGATCCGCATCGTGCAATATCGTGCAAATGGATGTGTTGGCACCCGCGTCGCACCCCTTACCCCCCTAACATTCCCACCTCCAACCTCATCTGCACCCCTGTCCCTGCCGTCCACCCCCCCTACCATCTTATCCAGCAGCTGCTCCGCCACCGCTGTCCCATCGCAGGCGCCCACCCCCTCCACAAACCCGCGCAGCTCCTCGCGATCGGGCTGTGCACGCAGCCCCCCCGCAGCGCACACCCTTGCCACCAGCTCAGCCTCCATGCTGCCGCTGGATGAGGTGACGGGCAGGTTGGGGGCGGTGTAGTTGCGGTGCGAGGACTCAGCCACTGGCCGGTTGTAGTTGTACTCGTCCTGCGGTGATAGATGGGCTGAGAGCAGGGAGGGAGGCAGGGAAGGAAAGACGTACGTGCCGCCATGTGGATTCTGCTGCCAACCCCATGACTGTGGCATTGCCACCAAAGGACGCTCCGTGGCAAAGCACCAGCTCCCGCCACATCATGGTCGTCCAGTGCATCAGAGGTTCCGCCGTGGTTGCGACCACGCGGCCTTGTGGCCACTGGATGAGTATGGCGATGGCAGGCATGTATTCGGGTTTAGGGTTACAAGTATGCATTAGGGTTTTGGGTAATGCATATAGCCCACACTCACCACCTGGCTGTCCTGTGTGAGCGACTGGCGCGTGCCCGCACCCCTGTCCCCGCCCCGCTGCTTGCCCATGCCCAGGGAGGGGGACCAGGAGGCCTTGCCCCCTCGAGGCTGGCGGGGCAGGTCATCGGGCGAGTTGCCAAAGCCAGGCATCTTGGCGGTGGCGCTCACGATGGAGTGCCCCGACTTGTCTGAGCTGCCAAAGCCCTGGATGCGGCCCTGCGGGCAGGTGGCGGGCGGGCGGCATTGGTGGGGGGTTCACGCTACACAATAAGTACCCCATACCGTACCCTCCACCCATTCCAGGTCCTGAGATGGGCGCCCAGCGGGATGGCAGTGCAGCCAGGTGGCATGCGCCCTATGGTGATATGGGCACCAGTAAAGCGGGTGGTGCGTTGTGAACGACCCTACCCATGCACCCATAGCTTGTACCTGTAATGCGGGTGGTCCCTGTGGCGCCTGTGCAGTTGTGAACAGCGCCTCCAGCGCCTCCTTGGCCATGTCACGCACGCGCTG
Source organism: Heterotrichella gracilis (assembly GCA_032358255.1). NCBI lineage: Eukaryota > Xanthophyceae > Tribonematales > Xanthonemataceae > Heterotrichella > Heterotrichella gracilis. Next base: position 109,398 of record JAULBX010007551.1, on the reverse strand, counting down.
GTTGCCCACGTCGCCGCGCATGGGGTCGGGTTCACCCAGGTAGTGGGTGTGCTCCCTGAGAAGGGGGATGGGGTGGGGGTAGGAAGGGTGCGGGGCGAGGGGCTGAGCAGGTGCAAGCCGTTGGCGCTGTTGCATATTGCGGGGTCAAGGGTAGGCACATGGGCGTGTGCAGGGGTCGGTGCATCAGCACAATTGGGTGGTAGCAATAAAACAGTTGGGTCGTCCTGATATACATTCGCAGGCACAGTGGAGGTGGGGTCATTGTGCTGCCTACCTGACAGCTTGCGAGTGCTTGGCCATGGCGCGCTTGAAGTCCGCGTTGCCATGGCTGCTCAAGTACTTGATGAGTCGCAACACCTGAGCGGAGCAACCAGGTAACTCACCTATGCCCATGGCCATGCCCAAAGTGAGGCAATCTTACAATACTTGCATATATGCATGCCGTGTCTGGTGAACACAAACTAGAAGCAAACCCACCACCAGGAGACATGCAAAGTTACCTTTTGCTTTACTACAGGGGATTTGCTCGAGAGCCGCTTCACCAAGTAGTCCGAGGTCGACTGGATGGCGTCGTGGGAGCTCAGGGACGAGTTGATCTCCTCAAGCATGTACGCTGCACACCCACAAGCCAAGTCAGGCACCGCGCACCCATATGTGCATGCACCAACAGGTTGCGATTGGCCCTACGTGGAGTAAGCTCTGTTGAGGGTGAGGTTGCAGCTTCCAGCTTGAGCGTCCGCTGTACCCCTGACAACACCTTCTGGGCCACGCTTGACATCGTGCTCTTGTTCACCACCAACAACCTCCCAAACAACGGCGAAATACTCCTGCTGGGTGGTGCTTCTGGTTTGATGGTGCCTGGTGCCAGTCCCGGGTAACTCCAAGAACTAGTGGCATGCAACGATGACCAAGCAAGTCCTCAGTGAATGTTTGCCATGCACGTCGCTCACTCGTCCGCAAGCACTTGTGGAGGATTACACACGAAGGCTGCTGGTTGGGCTGCTCACAAGAACTAAACCCCTTTACAGCAGGATCAGGCAGTGCATGTCGACACCTGGCTTGACACGACACTTTGGTGCAGATACCCGCCAGAACCTGGGAGAGCGAAAAGGGTTTCCTGCTTTATGGGGTTATACTGCGCTGAGCCTTATGTTTCTGTGCCAAAGCAGTTCGCTGGGTATTGTTCAACAAGGTTTGTAAAGAGGTCCCTGTATCGATATAACCCCAAGACAGGCGGGAGGAACAGGACTAAAACCCTATCAGGCATGCAGGGGCATCGCTGACCCGGGCCCACCACCACTTCAGGACGGTGCACTGCAAAGCTGTTCAGCTGCAAGCTGCGGCCAAGACATCGCTGTTTCGCTTTTGAGACATAGTCATGCACGCCTCCTGTGCGCAGGACATATATTTAGTCATGGCATGAACCCACCATTGCAATGGTAAACTTGTTGAACTCCGCTGAGTGGCCATGTCATATTTTAATTCGTATTTACAAGATACACCATTTGCACGGCAGGCAAGCAAGCATTCAGTAAGGTAACTAGCAAAAGCAAGTGCTGCAAACCATCATAAACATCAGAGCCAACAGCAGGCAGTCAACCAACCCAGAAATGCACCAACACAGCCCAGAAACGTGTTGCGGCCCGGTGCCTTGCAGCACCGCCACAGCTCCTTAAGCTTTGGGCATCCCTTCAACTTTCTCCCTCTGTCAGGACCCGCACACTCCCCGTTGGGCAGTCATGCCACCTGTCTCCCTCCTGCCCTAGGACTGTCCTCCCGCCACCCAGCAGCATGCTTGTATGCACGCGCCTCCCCTTTGACACCAGTACAAGCAAGTATCGCCCCGCCCGCACACACGCCACATCCACCAATGCAAGCCCACACCCAAGCCCCCAAGCTGCCACATACCTACAGGGTGTGCGCTCGCTCAGGCAGCGATGGAGCAACACAGCAACAGGTGGGGCAGAGGCATGGCACACGGGGCGAGTGTGGGGTAAACCTGCTGCGAGTCAGGTCAGGTATATCAAAATTATATTGGGGTACAGACCTGTACACTCCACGCAACCGTGCATTGAGGAGTGCCCCCTGTGCAAGCCCCCAAGCAGTTTGCGCTCCCACCAACGCGCTCAAGTGCCCTATGCCAATCATCCACTCCAGCCTGCCTAACCAGCCTATGCCCGCCACTCCTTACTCCTTGCCAAAAGCCCATGTGAAAACGCCCACCCCACAAGCAGCGGCGCCCGCCCAACCTGTAAAAACAGCACATTGGCAGGGGAGGGGGGGTTACAATACAAACAACACACACGCCACATGCCCTAACTAGCTCCTGCCGCTGCCCGCCTAGCTCCACACATGCCCCACACGCCATCAGCACACTGCTTGAAGTTTCCTAGCGCATGGCTCAATCGTCTGCGGGTGCTGGGCTCCTGCTCCTGCTCTTGACTGGGCTAGCGCTCCTGGCGGGTGACCTGGAGGGGCTGCGGCTGGGGCTGCGGCTCTTGCTGCGGCTGGCGGAGCGGACGCGCACAGGGCTGCGGGAGGGGCTGCGGCTCTTGCTGCGGCTGGCGGGGGACCTGCGCGGCGGGCGGGCAGGGATCAGCGCCTGGTAAGGAAGTGGCTCACCAATAGCTTAGTACAAGCGGTCCACCAATACCGCGATACAGTATACCGCCAGATGACCTGTTTCAACCTTGACCACCCGGCGCAGGTATTGGTCCTGGCACTGGATGAACAACGCACACACTTAAGAGCACGGCAGCAAGCCTAGAAGCAATGGCCAGGCAGCATTGTGCAGCTCATGCAGGCTGTTCCCATGGAGAAACCTGCTGCGCACCTGCTGCGTGAGCGGGGCGAGTAGGAGCGGGACCTGCGCGCGGCGGGCGACCGGCGGCCGCCACCCCCACCGGCGATGTCTCCATCCTCCACTATGCGAATGTACGCCCTGTCAAAGGGGTTCTTGAACTCCGTGTCGTCCAGCTTCCTGATGGCGCGGCGCATGTCGTCCTCCGTGTCAAATTCCACCACGCCCACCACGCCGTCCCTGTCCCGGTACACGTTGGTGTATGCGGGCTTGATCACCTTGCGGAAGTGGTCCTGCAGCAGGGGGTGAAGGGTGAGGGGCCAGCACGCAGGAGGGGGGGCAAAAATAAAAGGGGGAATAGTTCAAAGCGCAATGCTGAGGCGTCCTCAGTAGCACATTCCATGGCTGAAGGAGAAGGCAGGGAGGCCCCGAGGCTGGTAACAGCATCACAGCGGCACACAGAGGGGCCGAAGTGCGCACCTTGAGGTCCTGCCAGCTGGCAGACTGGGGCAGGTTCTTCACCAGGCACCTGAAGGGGGTGCCGCGGCCGCGGAAAGCGCCACTGCCGCCACCGCCGCCGCCGCCGCGGTCGCCCCCAAAGCCACCACCACCACCGCCGCGGTCACCTCCAAAGCCACCACCGCGGTCACCCCCAAAGCCACCCCCGCGGTCGCCCCCTGGGCCACCAGCCCCACGTGACCCCCTGGCCACCTCCACCCTCAGCCGGTGGCCATAAAAGTCGTAGCCATCGCGCCCACGGCAGGCGTCCTCGGCATCCCTGCAGCAACAGCAACGGTGAGCTCCCGATATGGGGCCAGCGTGTGTGCAAAGGCAAGGGGTTGGTTGCATGATGGTGATGCACTTTAAGCTGGTGGGTGTTTTACCTGGGGTCATCAAACTCGATGAAAGCAAACGCTGGTGGCCTGGGAGGCACCTTCAAGTCTATGTTGTTGATCCTTCCATACTGCAGCCGGAGGAGTTCGCGTTAGCACTTGGCAACCTCGTTGGTAGGTGGATGGGATGGTACAGGAAAGCAGTGCTACCTTGGTGAATAGTTCCTCCAACTCGCGCTCACGGACATCTCCTGGCAGGTTGCCGATGAAGCAAACCTTGCCACTCGCTCGTGCGCTGGCAGAGGTCATGGTGCACACCCTGCACGAAAAACAGACTTGGACTTGATGGTGTGTTCCACACGGGGAAGATGGGAGGGTGTGCACTGTGCGGTGCCGAGGCAGTGTGCGTCAGCAATAAGGTTCAAGGAACCCAAACCCACGTATGACTGTATATGCCCAGCCTGTGCTAAACATCGACAAACAGTGTCCGTGTTTTTTACAGGAGAACTTGAAGCGAACGTACCCTCCAAGCAGACGCGCCCGAGGCCCGACACTGTGCAAACGTGACTGTGAAGCAGCACGACAGTTCCAAAAGCTATTTATGCGGTAAGTTTAGGAAAAGATGCACGGCAAACGCCCTTGATGCACCGTTAAGAAGCATCGACGTCATGCGGCTGGCGACGAGGCTTTTCCCCCTGTGGGTCGTAAGCGGGGGCGCAACATATGCATGCATGACGCCACATTCGAATGGCATTAATACACGCCAAACCGCACACAATAGGCCGAAGTTGGAAAACAGCTCATCTGTGTTGAGTGCGCTTTGTGATCACTGGGTATCCTTTCCACTGTCGCTGGATACGACCCCACATACTGATATCCTCTTGACTGGTTTGTTCAGGCCAGGCCCCTCTTGCACCTGTGCTGCAGCGCAGAAAGACAAACCAACCGTTCACATCCTTGAGTACAGCTGCCCTTGACAGTTGCCCTTGACAGCTGCACCTGCAACTCGCACTTTTCGGCGGTGCAAGGGCACACCGCATGTGAGACCACCGTGCGCGCACAGCGCAATCAACTGGAGCTTTTTTTGCAGAAGGGGGCTGGTGCACGGCTGTTGAAGGTATGTTTGTGCTTGTATTCCCGGTGGGCACACGCGTCGACACTGCTTGGCTGGCGGTACAACTGCATCGTCTTGTTGGCAATATTCCTTTGTGCCCTCATGTGGGGGCACCCTTGGCGCAGACGTCACCGGATAGTCCAGTTCTTCACACTAGTCCACAGAAACCGGCAGGTATGCATGTGGGTCGTGCAAGGCTGCAGCACATGAGGCACTCTGTTTATCGGTGGTGGGTGTTGGCCTAGCACCCTTGCACAGCACAACCCTTTTGCTCCACATACAAGTACCGCACTGGGCATATCCTCCTCCTGGCAAGCACTGGTAACCCCAAGGACTTGCCTTTTTACCTTTGGCGGAATTAGCGTCTTTGCAGTGGTATCTATGGCTAAAGTGGGAGGACTGAGGAACACGTATTAAATTCCTCCTGGCTAAAGGTCCCTTCAAGGCTCCCACCCGTGCAGTGGCACAGAGTGTTCCTGCTGTCACTCCCCACCAACAGCAAAATGATGCCCCGTTACCCTCCCGCTAACCAGACCCTTTTACTTGCCACAGTGCTGACAGCCTGCTTCCTCCACCATGCCGACTGACTGGGCAAACAGCGTGAAGCGTGACTATGCACGCACCCTCAGCGGCACCCTCAACGGCACAGGCTCGCGCAAGATCAAGCCACGGTCACACCGCACCATGCGCAAAGTCAAGCAGAAGGTCAGCTCCTTCTTCCGCACAGTATTCTCCTTTGGCCGGCGGCGCTAGGCTGGGCAGGCGGAGACAGCAGGGGCTGCACTTGACAGCACTGCTGCTGCGGCCTATGCAACTCAACGCAGAAGCCTTGTCACAAAGTTCGATCCCAGTTCAGCTGACGAGGTTGCTCAAAGGCCGTACTGCATGTTTGGGCAAGTGCAAGGAGCACGGGGGGCGAGTGCAGCGCGGGTGGCTGGCTGTGCGAGGCTATCGGGTACACGCCATCTGCCCCGAGGCACCTGACCAGGTGCACAGCGATGAGGTCAGGGCGGCATGTCGGGTCAGATACATGCGGAACATTGTGGTTATTCTGCTGAATAGAGCTCAGGGTGTATGTCCACGCTCATGTATGGCTTCGCTAATGGCACCAGTCACATGTGCTGCGAGCATAGTATCGTATGTCATACTTATTCCTGAGCGCCGTTGCTTGCATGCGAGGACTGCTGTGCAGGCGTATGCATGTTTGCTTTGCAGCGCCTTGACCATGTGCATGCGCTGGCGCAGGGCGTGTGGTCTGGTCGCAGCGCGCTTGTGCTGTGGGACCTTGACAATCTGCTGCCACCTGGCGCATCGCTGGAGTTGCTGCCACATCTGCGGGTGAGACCACACACACCAGTCTAGTTGCATTGGATGCACTAACCCACTCCCCAACACAGCGGATTGCTGCATCACGCTGCACATGGCAATCACCGGGCCTAAGTTTGCACACCATCACTGCCCATGCCCAGCTCATTGCGGTTGAGTGACCAGTTACATGATGGTGCTGCAGGCGTGGCTGTCTGCCTGCCAAGTGGCATCCATCAGCGTGCACGGCGTGGCCAACAGCGCCACGTGTCAGCGCCGCGCCCCACTGCTGGCCCAGCTGCAGGCGCAGGGGCTGGACCTGGTGCAGGTGGCCACCCGCAGGTGCGCACCAGGGGTGGTAGAGGGTGCAATTGCCCATGAGCATTGTGACCTGGTGCATGTGTCTCACACCGGAAGCCACCAGCTCAGCTACATGTTCTGGGACAGGCTGCATACTCAATGGGGCAGGGAACTATGCCGCATGTCAGCACAGCCTCCCTTGCACCAACAATGCAATTCTGCAGGCATATCCAGCGCGATGCTGGCGATCTATGTGGGGCATTTGCTTGTATGACTCCCAGTTGCATGCGCATGCTGACATGGTTACCTGTGGTGACAACAGGCAGGCTGCAGACACCGCTGCCACCTCGCTGGTGTACCAATTCTGCCGCGGGGTGAAGGGGCAGGGCGTGGTGGTGTGCGTATCCATGGACAGGGACTTTGCAGGCATCATGAGGTGCGGGGCATGTGTGTGCAATGTGAAGCCTGCACCAATCACAGCATGCTGTCAAAACCAATCATTTACATGCACATGCGTAACAATGTTATGCTGTGAGTCGCTAGTATTACGCCAGCAAGGTCATGGCTTCATTCATATGCCCCTCCTGGCCCACTCTCAGTCCCAGTCCCCGCCCCCGTGTGCAGGTTCTGTGGCCAGCAGGGGTGTGCCACCGTGAGCATTGGCCGCTACCACCCCACCACCATCCAGCAACCGCTCAACCTGGCCAAGCACCCCCTGCCAGCAGCATGCTGCGCGACACTGGTGTGGGACAGCCCACCCGTGCAGCTGCAACATCGGGGGATCTCAGCGCCAGCAAGCGGTGCAATGGGAGGTGGCATTCCCAGTGGTGATGGGGGTTTTACAAATTCCTCGGGCGTGATGGTGCAGAGGGATGGCTGTGGTGTTGCGCAACTGGGATGGCAAACCCCACCTCCAGGGTTCCAAGCCCTGTGGCTCAACGATGGGTGCCAGGGGCTTGGCTAGCCAAGCAGGTGGTGCAATGTCAGTAGCGTTGTGCAGTGCCTTTCCCGCTTGTGCCAACGCAGATATGCAAGCTCCAGTGCAGCAGTGGGGCATGCCACTGGATAAAGCATTATTAAACCAAGTGTGGCTCACTGACAGTATGGCGAGGATTCGTCCACTACCTGCTGCAAGCACGACATGGCAGTGTGGTTTATTGCCAAAGCTTGTGGCAAAGTATAAGTATACGTATACGCAGGGCATCTACAGCCTTTCGACTTGCTGTCACTTGAGACGACGCAGCAGTTGGTATTTCCCACTGCACCAGTGATACTTAGCAACCACTGGGTAATTCCCTGGCAGGTGGCACATGCATGCATGCGGCGCAGATGCAGCATAGTCTGTCATTCCCAAGTCGCAATGTCGATATCTTGGCACTGCGCCAGGGCCCCTGGCAGGGGGGAGGGGTCACAGCTTAGCCTGCCGTCACAAAATTTACGAATAGACACCCTTCATATGACTCCAACATGCCCTAAATTGGTGACGGTATCCACCCCAGTCTTGGGTTGCCCGGCGTTCGGCCTTCCAGAAACCATGGCGACAACTGCCTGTGCAAAGCGCAGCCCCAGCACCCGTCTAGTTTACAAGGCTGCAGACCTTTGCTTTCTTGTATCTGTTGCGTTACACCATGACACAGCGGCAGTGTCTGCACAAAGACTGGGCGCGGTGCAGTACAATGGCTCCTTCAGTCACGAGGAGATGACTTCACCCATTCTCAAGCACCTCGACCGCACCTTCCAGTTAATAGGCAGGGAGGTGGATACTGACAAGGTCACCAAGCACTCCTATCACTACCTCTATTCGAAGTACCTTGCTCCTGTTCGGCATTATGAGCTGCACCTACTGGAGATAGGGCTGGGGTGCGATATGGCATATGGCCCTGGTCACTCCCTCAAGGTGGGTAGGTGTGGCACAAGCTGCTTTTGCGTACTGCCTGTAGAATTCCAGGACTGATACCCATTTTTGCCCACTTCAATAATGTGTGCCCCTACAAACCCTGCAATGCAGCTGTGGAAGAAATTCCTACCCAACCCTAGGACTACCATCAGCTTTGTGGAGATAGACGCAGAGTGCGCCACCAAGTTTGAGGACGAAACATTGAAGGAAGCTAAAGGGGAGCTCTTCAAGGGTGACCAGACAGATGTGAATCTGCTGTCTGAAATAGTTGAGGCCTCCAAGAAGCATGGCGGATATGACACTATAGTGGATGATGGAGGGCATGAAGCAAGGTTTGTGCTACCGACACTGAAGGTGCTCTGGGATGCAGTCAAGCCAGGTGGAATTTATGTCATAGAAGACATCACTGGAGGGTACCTGCACAGTGACTACGTCGCTGAAGGCGGGGTCGTGAACCACATGAAGGCCCTTATAGATGTAGTTATGTGCCGAGGGGTAGACTATCCGGGCTATAGCTCCGAGGCAAAAGAGCTTTGCAAAGATAAACTACTGGATGTTGTCTCTATAGATTGCATGGCTGAAGCATGCTTGTTGGTCAAGGGATGGCCGGTCAAGTGGTAGCTAGATGGAAAACTTTCCCCGCGCTAGCCAGTCACTTTCTACTGATGCAGCCAAGTATTGCAACCTAGCTGCACATATGAGACTGAACTCCTTCGGCAGTTGCAAGCTTCACTGCATGTACCGCCTGAGGAAGTACCGCAAACACTTTGCATACAATATGTTGCGCATGCCACCAACGGTCATGGCGTGGGCACTCCTCACATGCCATTGTTAGAATTACTTAATGGAAATCATTTTACTAACTCTCCTAAGCTTTGGGAGGCGCAAGACCCCATATTTGTCAATTGAAGTTTGTCCACTGTGTCCACTGTGCCATGGCATTGCGGCATGTGGCATGCCAATTGGGAATTGCCCAGAGACTCTTCTCCTACCTTGGCGGTTTGAGACTGGGAATACGATCTACGCTTGTAATTTTATCAGTCATAACTAGTGAGCTACGCCGACCGGTATCGGGTGCCCACATTTACTTGCGGTAACCATAGGTGTGGGCGAAGACCTGCCCGCACACACCTTATACAGATCGTGATAACTTGCCATTCGATGGCGGTGGACGGCCCATAAGTACCACAACAGGGCAATAGGTCCTCAAATACCAGAAAAGGGTAGCAAAGGTGAATACATATTGCTCAACCGGGACAGCATGAGTACGAGGTCATCATGTTGGCCATGGTGTACGGGCCATTACAAGCGCGTGTGCTGCGCGCATGCTCCTCTACCCGGGATTATTTCTCGTAACTTGCTGGTATTTGTTGTTGTGGTGGCTCAGGTGCAGCATGCGCCCGCGCGAGTTTTGCGTGAATGGAATGGCACGGTTGATCACAACGAGCTGGTTGACTCCCCCATCCTGCGTGGGCTTGACCGCAGCTTTCTCAGGCTGGGCCAGGAGGTGGATACCGACAAGGTCACCAAGCACTCCTATCACTACCTCTACTCAAAGTACCTCGCTCCCGTTAGGCACAGCGAGCTGCACCTCCTGGAGATAGGGCTGGGGTGCGATATGGCATATGGCCCTGGTCACTCCCTCAAGGTGGGGCCGTGGAGCACAAGGTGTTTTCACCTACTGATTATTTCATAACTGATACCATTTTGAGGACTTCCACTGTGACTCACAGGATTCCCCATAATCTGTTCTCAATGCACTGCAGCTGTGGAAGCGATTCCTGACCAACCCTAGGACTACCATCAGCTTTGTGGAGATAGACGCAGAGTGTGCAACCAAATTTGAGGACAAGATACTCAAAGAAGCTAAAGGAGAGATCTTCAAGGGTGACCAAACTAATGCTACCTTGCTGTCTGACATTGTAGAGGCCTCCAGAAAGCGTGGCGGGTTTGACATGGTTGTCGACGATGGAGGACATGCAGCCCAACATACACTACCCACTTTGAAGGTTCTCTGGAATGCACTGAAGCCTGGGGGTATCTACATGATAGAGGACATGAACGAAGGCTACCTGCACCCTGATTATGTGGCGGAGGGCGGCGTTGTGAACCACATGAAGGACCTCATAGACGTGCTCAACTGCCGCAGTGCAGACTACCTGTCGTACAGCGCTGAAGCAAGGCAAATGTGCAGTGAGAAAGTGTTGGACCTGGTTTCAATGGAGTGCATGCCTGAAGCCTGTGTACTGGTAAAGGGCCAGCCATTCCAATATTAGCAGCAACATTGGAACCCCACAAATTTCCAATGCAGGATAAGTAACGCTAGTTGGCCACTGCAGCATAAACCAGCTGAAAAGTCTTCGACATTCGACACAGCAGTTTTTCTAGTTGCAATACACAGCCCAATGCATCAGTTAAGTCACTGGCAGGTGAAATAGGGTTCGAAATAGGGTTCGAAATAGGGTTTTCTTGTGGACCAGCAGGCAGTAGAGTAATCACCCAAGAAAACCATTTTTTAAAAGTTTGGTGTCCTTGCCGGGTCTTTGCCACACTCTCGAGCATAACGTGCCAGACAGCAAGAAAGGGACTACACCTGATAAACAGCTGTAAAGTCGACCCAAACAAGGCGTTGGGTGGGCGCATCGGTTCTTTCATCGACCCGGAATCAGCACATGCCGCGAAGTGACACACTCGAACCTGTGCTGTCGCAGAGCCACTCTGACGCTTCAATAAAGGAAAGAAAGGGTTTGAGCAGAACCCAAGGACCAAAATGGCTGAAAAACCTGAGTTTGTGAAGGTGAACGTACTTATCCACTTTGTGGAGTCAGTGGCTTTTGAGGAGCTGCCGCTGATGCAGATCGAACTGGCAGCTGATGGAAGCGACAGCGTGTATGAGGTCAAGGAAAAGATAGCGGTAAGTGTGGGCAACGCGGGACTTGGACGCCTATTCGCTAGTTAAAAAATGCAGGCCGTATGTTGGTGTTATTAACCCGCTTTCAAGCCCGAGGGGTGGTGTCCCTGGCCCTCGACATGCAGTGCGGAAAGGCACCTTGTAACTGCTTGTCGGGCACACTGATTGCTTCATGCAAAGAAGGCTTCAATGATAAAGCCTGCATATTGACGAAATTTCAAGGCTACAGGGTTGAGACTGGCTGTTAGCGGCGCGTGACACCGGTTTGTGGTTGCAGGCAGCAGTGAACACTGGAAGTGGCAAGCTTGGTGTCGACGATATCGCACTTGTCTTCCCTCCATGCAGCCAAAGGATGGGGCGACAGTATGCTAAGGACCCATATGGGCTGGAGAAGGAGACCAAGATGAGCCAGTTCTCTGCTCTCAGCTGGCTGGAGCGGTACCCCCACTGGCACCTGACAGCCAAGATGCTTCCCCCCACACCACCTCCACCTGGCGTGGCTGTCAGGAAGGCTGCTGCGTCTGTGGAAGCGGGGCGTGACCCAGATCAAGCTGTGGAGGATGCACGTGCAGCGGTAAGCTTGCCCCCTATCGAATACATCTGCATGCCTTTTTTCAATGCCAGGTACAACCACCTCGTGATGACAACCTGATTGCCTTTGCAATCAGGCCCTTAGTTGTATTGTTAAATTTTTAAGATCCCAAAGCATAGTATCTCCCTTTACATTTCAGGGTGAGATTCCAAAGATCTCGGAGTTGCCTGCGCCATGGGGGCCCCAGAAGCCTAAGCCCATGGCAGTTATGGAGCGTCGCCAAGCAGGCTACCTTACTGGCATCTACCCAGCATCAAGCCACCCTTCTGTTGTTGTGGACTGCCCCATTGTGGCAAGCCTTGGCAGCTGAACAACGGCAGGACCACCACAATAATTTATTTAAAAGTAATCAGCACTAGTGGTATGCAGATGACAGCCCTGGGCCGCCCATGGTGGCTAGAGTCACTAGCTAGTGGGAACCAGCTGGGAACATTTACTCTGGCACTGTGACAGCGGATGTTGACTGGAAATGAGCCACTCGTTGACTCGTGCCTTGATGAGACTCGGTCTGCACAGCATGCAAAGGGTTCACAGCCGCTGTGACATACTTGCGCGAGGATATCCAATTGGGCACTCCCTGACTGGAGACAGCTCTGAAGGCAGCGGGCAATATTCTTGAGTGTACCAGATCCAGGATATGCAATCACTGTAGACTCCTTGTAGTATGCTGACAATTACTATCAAATCATTGTTAAACAAGTCTTAGATCAGAAATTATCACATCTGCACACTGCAACAGGCTGTCAGTCCTATAGCGCACATATGTTCTGAACGTTGGGGCCCGGCCAGGCAACGGTTGCCATAGTTGCAATAAGGGAGGACTGATTTATCTGCGTCCACATTGAAAAATGCAACATCTTTTGAAAGAAATCTTATGCGCAACTAGCAGCTGAGACCATAGGAACCTGTATATACACGCAATTGCAGCAGTGATAATGTTGTCCTTGAAGTGAATATTGCAAATCACGCACTGCGGCACATGTAACACACTCTCAGCCTGAAGTTGGCTCGCAGTGCCAGGACGCCGTCACCCGTAAGCACATGCGGTTGCACAATCTATTACACAATCTAGATGCGCAGACGCTTGCGCTGCGGTGCCGCCGTGTGTGGCTCCCCCCCACCACCCCCCTCCGATGGCCGCCCCCACCCCACCTCATCCGCCTTGCCCTTGTCAGTGAACGCCCCCTCGTGGCCCTTCCCCTTGTCCTCAAGCAGCCGCTGGATCTTGCCTAGCTGGTTGTCAAGCTTGTGCTCGCGGTGCTTGAGGAAACCCTGCGGTAGGGTGTCGGGGTCAGGCGCAAGTGGTGCAACAGGTGGTTTTATTCGTCCCACAACCACTGCATGGGCACCACATGCACAATTCTTGTGTGCCAGCAGTCTTGACTTGCCCCGGCACCCATGGGTGATGCGGCGCCAGGTGCTGAGCAGTATAGCAAGGTGCACCATCAAAGAGACAGGAACCACTGCGCCCAACTGCCACCGCAACAAAAGCCATATTCACATCCATTGCATGTGCCAGTGCTTACTACCGCTTACAGCACCATGACCCACTGCCCCATGGATAATGCCACCAGACGCCAATGCATTGGTTGTGGGACACAGCAAGTGCCCGTCTCTGAAATCGGCGCCGGTGCCATTTGTAACGCAGCAAAACAGCAAAAGGGGAAGCTGTCCATAACCAAGTTACCTCCATGAGGTTCGTGACATCGTTTCACTGACGCACACCGCCCCCAAACCCCTACCCACCTTGTGCGTCTTGCGCCCATCACCTGCCTTTGCCGCCGCCTGCACCGGTGCCTTTGGCTGTGCCGCTGTGCTTGACTGGTGCTCCTCCCAGTCTTCCTCGGTGGGGAAGTCGGCGCGGGTCAGGATCTGGACCAAGGGGGAGGTAGAAATATATTAGAAAAAGAGCAAAATGTAACTAAAAAAGCAACTTTACAAATTCTCCATTGGCATATAGTGCCAAATCTGGCATCGCCTAGCTTTTGCAAGTTCCGACTCCTTTGAATTTTGCAAGTTTCGGTTCCTTTGAAGAGCTGTGTGCATGTGAGTCATCAGCAAGTGGGCTCATAAGCAGGGCGGGAGGGTATCGTGCGCCGGTGCCACTCCCAGGCATGCAGGCAGGCAGCACCCAACAACTGACCCTGCACGGCATCTGCACACACACAACTGAGGAACAAGCCACTGCCGGCGACGGTGTGCCACACACAATGCCCAGGCGCACCACCACCCCTCCCTTGTCTCAAACCCGCCAGCACACCCTCCCTCCTCGCCAAGCCCTCTCACCTTTGGCTCCCCCTTGTTGTCCTCCTCGTCGCTGTCCACCACCACACCCCCTGCCTCGTAGTACCCAGGGTAGCACTCCCCGTAGGCATCAGGCACATCGCCGGCCTCTAGGTCGTGCGGGGCAGGCCGGCGAGGTGCGACGCCGCCACCACCCCCGCGGCTGAATACCGATGTCTGAGTAAAGGGGCGCAGAGATGAATGATTGGCCACAACCACATGGTGCCACTAAGCACATGCAAGGGACAGGCCGGCTGTCCCTAAACCCTTATCAGAGACTAAGCCAGGGAGGGAGGTTAAGGTCCTTCCAGCAGGGCAGGTATGCAAAGCAGGGCTGTGGGTCCATGCAGCCCAGGCTGAAATGTGCAGCAGCAGGTTGCTCACTACATGTGTGGAAGGCAGTTGCTAAGCAGCTGGGCAACGCATTCCCGGTCACGGGCATTGGAGGGCATGTGTGGGCATTGCAGAGCATGTGAGGAGCAATGGGAGGGCATGTTGGGGGCAGGCTGACAGCATGTGCATCTCGATCACCATATGGGTGTGGACTGAATACCTTTGGCGGGGGTGGGGGCGGGGGTGGAGGCGGCTCTGGGTACGCCCCACCTTGGTCGCTGCCGCCCCTGGCGCAACATAGGCAAGCGATTTAGCATGCATCCTTGCACAGCACAGCGTGGGGAACAGCTACACTGCCCAACACAGGATCCACTGCACGCTCAAAGGATAATTATCGCCACACCACACGCTCACGCAAAGATCAGCCAAAGCCCTGCAGCTATGTCCGCCCGACCCTATTGGGTGGGAGAAGCCCCCACGGATGGCTATGGCGCTGCCGACCATATACAATTCCTGTTCCTATTTGTGCAGCTACAAGGAGGGTCCAAGTGGCGTGCAGGGGGGTGCAGGTACAGGCGTGCGGGATGAGGGCAACTCACAATTGGTCATCTGCCTCAGGGTAGGCATAGGAGTAATCAAAGTTGGCGGGTGGGCGGGCGGGGCCGGCCTCTGGTCCATAGGGTGGGGGTGGGGGCGGGGGTGCACTCCCATCGATCTCCATGTCATGCTCACCTGCGCAAACCGAAGGCTCTTTGTCACCATCAGCGCATGCGAGCCGAGGCAAAATTCACCTGCGCGTGGAGAGTGTGCATACATGGCATGGCAACCTGCATGTATAAGCAGCATCCCTCTGACAAACCCTCCACACAGGTTGTAATCCATGTTGGCAGCAGGCATGCCCCAATCCCTTCTGCATCTGCGTGCGTACCATTGCTTGGCGGAAGGGGCGGGAGGTCGTTCAGGTCATCGGGGCGGTCAAAGTACGACTTCCCCTGGCGCTCCGCCTTTGCAGCCTCCCCCTTGGCGGGCAGGTCCGGTGCGTAGTCCCTCCCCGCGTCGGCATAAATATCGTCATCCAGGTCAACGGGCTGGGGTGGGGGGGCGGGCATGCTGGTTGACCCTGCGCAACCGGTTGGGAGTGGGGTCAGCAGGCTGCACTCATGGCCACAGGCACATGCCAGGAACCGACAAATGCAACGTGATATCAGTCTGGCAACCCAGTTTCCAGACGCTGGACAGCACGTGAGGAGATCAAGGTTTCATGATGCATCCTTGCCCACCCGTTACCATGTCCCCACTGGCGATCATCCTCCCCGCCGTGCAAGAATCCGCATGCACCCTTGCCCGTCATCAGCATCACATCAGCACCCACTCCAAGAGACTAGATAATTGACTAGAAAAAATGAGTACATTCTGATTCCCCTTTGGCCCTTCGCCCCTTTGCCCCCTTGCCTCCCTTTCCCCCTACCGTTTGCCCCGCTGGCAGCCGGCCTGCTTGCCACCGGCGCCACCAGCCCCAGCTGCTGCAGCATGGCCATCTTGTCCTTCTTCCTCCCCTTGCCCCGCGCCTTGCCCGCCTGCGGCGCCATGTAGCTCATGATCTTTGCCAGGCGCTCAAGCACGTCCCAGTCAACAACCCCCAGCGCCATGTCGTCGCTCTGCGCAGGTGGGGCAAAGTGGCCATAAGCTCTTGAATTCAACAACCCCAAGATATAACAGAATTTTGGGGACATTAATACAATCATGGTGGGAAAGGGCCAGGACTGTGCGGGGGTTATGGGCTCATTATTGCAAGATAGTTGGCGCATGGCGGGTCTGCTGCAGCAACTCACAGCCAACCGCAGGCCATGCCACCACATCCCATGGGTCCATGCCAAGTCCGCACCATGCAGGCAGGCCACACCCTACCTTGGGGCAGTCCTCCTTGGCCCTGCGCAGCGTCGTGGGTATGTCCGCCACATCCTCGTCAGCATCCAGCTCAAACACAAATGCGGTGCGCCGCGGCTGGAAGAACTCGGCCACCCTGAGCTTGGGGGGGTTGAAGATGGCGCTGTACACGCCACGGGCCAGGGGCGCATGGAACCTGACCTCCTGTGCGGTACATGGCATTGCGGTAGTGAGGTTGTGGTGTGGCATGATCTCGAGGTGGTGCCATGTCAAGGTGTGGTAGTGTCCATGCGAGGATTACCACAGGGCCAGCCATGTACTGATGCAAGTGCGCATTGCAGCAGGAGCAAGCAATTGCAACGGTAGATCATGGTGCCGCCCCCCCTCCCCTTGCTGTCCTCACCTTCTTCACCTCCTGCTTCTCCTTCTTGTCCTCCCCCTCATCAGGTTCCTTCATCTCAACGCGGACCTGTGGCCACGGCGCCAGGGGTAATGAGGGGGTGGGAGCGCGCACAGCGCCAAGGCAAGTGGCGCGGCCGGTATGTGGCCATACACGCCTCAATGCCATGCAGGGGAAAACGGCGCGCCAATGGCATGGGCGCGGCAATCGGATGCACAGGGTAAGCTGGTCGGGCGCACACCCCTGGCTGTGCGGTGCCCTGAAACCATATTAAATTTTAAAATGCTCACGACATTTTGCTCCATCCCTTCCCCTTGTGCCCCAGCACCCTTCCTCCCCATATCGCCAACATTATCCCCCCACACCCACCTTCTGCAGCAGCGCATAGTCCAGCCCCTTCACCAGGTGGGTGTGCTCCACGTCACCTCCCAGGAACTTGGACTCCTGTATGCTCAGCTTGTTCAGCTCTGCCTCCTGCCCGCTGGCAAGCAGGCTGGCCAGGTCGGTGTTGACGCCCTCGTAGTCAAGCATAAGGCCCTTGCGCCGCTCCTCGGCGCGGTCCCTGGGGCAAAGTGGGTGCTTGTGTGTGCAAGAGGGGGTGGAGGAGGTGGCTGAGGCGGGGTAGGGGCAGCAGGGCGGGAAGCAGTGTGTGTGCACTGCTGAATGACATGGAGGGTGTTGCACAACATCTCTGTGACAGGTTTTTGGGGTCAGGAATAGACATAACCTCTCTGCTTATCAGTGCAGTGAGTTGGCAGTGGGGTCCACTTTGCAGTGGGCTGCAGCACACACATCTCCCAGCAGTGGTAACCACTCGCTTGTCTTCCGGGCTCTCGCACATGCATGCATTGTTACATTGTGGTCTACCCACACGACACTCTGGTGGACGTGTGGAGATTATAGCACAAACACCATATGGCGAAAAGAGCCATACAGCGTCAATCTCACCCACCCACGAGCCCATGGTGCATGCGGTTTCAATACCTGTATCCACCCTCCTCCTCGACCTCCTTCTCATCCTTGGGCTTGGGCCTGAACGGCTTTTTTGACTTTGGCTTGTCACCCGCAGGCTGCGACCGTGCCTGGCTGGGCGGAGGGCGCTCAGAGACTCGTGGCCGGGGGGTTTCCAGCAGCTTTCTGAAGTCTGCATTGGACCGCAGCTTACCGTCGTCACCCATGGCTGGCACTGGGGACCAATATAGTGTTGATGGCTAAGGCTCCTGCACCTGTGCGTTGCTTTGGGACACAAGCTGGTTTTGCAACTTGAACAAATGTCCTCCGAGCGGAAATAGTGGTGCAGGCAACGTGTACCAGCTGACACAGCACAACGACAACCACAACGAGAAAAAGCGTGAGGTCACTTGCACTGCACCTTGCGCGTTCGACGTCAACTTACACAGGAGTGTGCGTTTTGTAATCACTACGCATCGCCCACATGCATGCATATATGTAAACATAGGGGGTAATAAAATAGGTTACCTCCCCGTCATGCATGCCATGCCATCGTGAAAAATATGGTGTCTAGCCTTGATCATGATGCCATAGGAACTAATCAATAAGGCCCTGGGACCACCCTGCGTTACATTGTAAAAGGTGGTGCAACAGACCCACGGGGGCTTCACCATGCAAATTGCTTGACGTTTTCTCTGATCATCAAGACACCTAAAACTGCCGGCCAATGCCCGTTGCAGCAGGTATTCACCACTTTGGGGTTCTCTGGAAAAACTCTTATCGTCCCTCATTCGAATTGGGAGGGTTCTTGTCAAAATCCGTGAAACTTTGATTCAACAGTCCCTAAAACCTCCCGAGAAGTGTTGCCATGCTGGTAATAGACAAGGATAGCAGAACAGCAATCCCTCAAATCTATATATCTATATTCTTCTGCTGTCGTTGTCACTTACGTGTGCTCAGAAGGGTTTTCTTTGGTTGGTTTTGCAAGCTGAAGCAGCCAGCAGGCATTGGGTGCATAGCATGGGATGGTGTGCCATGGCATGGCATTCCAACACTGCAGCAAGGTGACGTCATGCTCATCACCTGGTCCAGCCATATCCTTCTACTGCTGCACCTGCAAAATCAGGTTGCGCCCCAGCTTACACCACGTCCGCTCCCATGACACCCCCCACGCCATGTGGCCAGCAACCCCCAAAACCCGCCCCACCCCGCACGCCTCCCCACTCGAACCATGTGGGTCTCCTCGCACCCCCCGCTTCATATCGAGAACGCCACCCCCCCCTCGAACGCCTCCTGCTCCAGCTCCTCTGCAGTTGGCTGTGCGATGGCCAGCATCTCCCGAAGCTGCAGCAGTGTGGCAAAGTCCGGGGGAAACTCTGTGTTGAGCAGGTGCATCTTGTACAGCTG
Organism: Heterotrichella gracilis; assembly: GCA_032358255.1. Lineage (NCBI taxonomy): Eukaryota > Xanthophyceae > Tribonematales > Xanthonemataceae > Heterotrichella > Heterotrichella gracilis. Next base: position 90,385 of record JAULBX010007551.1, on the reverse strand, counting down.
GTCCAACTGCAGAGGAGGGGGGGGAGTCAGCAGAGATGCGGGGCATGTGGCGTAACCCACCGGGCACATCACCACACAGCTCCATAATCGCTGCTACTGCTGCATGAATGGACGCACAACATGCGCCTACAGCCAGCGGCTCCCCCCACACTGCCTTGTGTCTACCTTATACTGGTCGCACGGTGCATGTGTGTGCATTGTGCGTACCTCCTTCTTATCGTGGCGCGTGTTCAGGAGCGGTGAGCGGCAGATTGCGTTCTCCTGCAGGGCGCGGCGCAGCTCGACCATGGACCTGCGGGTGGGGGGTAAGGGTGGGGGGATGAGACGCTTGCTCCTGGTGGAGGGCGCAGCAGCAGGATTCCACGGCATGATCTGGGAGGTTTGTGCACTGCGCAGCTGAGGCTTTGGGACGAAATGCAGCAGCTGTACGGGTCAGAGGATGCATTTAAAGCATGCTGAGGATGCTGCCATGCCTGCGCAGCATGCATGTGCCAGTGTGGGAGCCTGTGCAGGGACTAGCGCCAGCCACACGGCCAGGCCAAGGGAGAGGGCCACAGCACAGCGCACTTCAAGGCCACCCACGACAACAGGTGAGGTGTGCAAAGTAGGTAGTGGGTACTTGCCTGGCCGGGCTCCCCGCCACCATGAGCGCCACTGCCTTGTGGACCGCCACCGCCTGGCGGGTGCGTGACAGCGCTAGCTCGTACTCGCGCTCGTCGGGGGGCCCGGGCTGCGGGTCACGTTACCACACAGGCGTCAGGTGAACTGCGCTGCAGTTAGTGCGGAAGAGTGTGCCAATGTGGCCAAATGGTATCTTGGCTTGGGCGGGAGGGCGTGGAGTAGGGTACCAGATGGGTCAAGCACAGGCAAGGTGGAGGCGAGGCTTGCAGGTGTGAGTGCCCGCGGGTATGCTACGGTGGGTTCAGCACACCTGTGCCCCGTTCCCTTCCGTCTCCTTGTCCTTCCACCGCCCGAAGATGAGCTTGTTTACGCCATACGCGGCCACCAAAAACCCGGTGATGACCACCAGCGTGGACGGTGAGGACCTGGCACAGGGGCAAGGGTTAGCCAGAGCACTAATTGCGCCAGTGGGCGCTGGAAGCAACGCAATGGTGAACAAACGTGCGCTGTGAAGATACCGCACCAGGGTAGTGCACCAGGCCAGGCCTGTACTAGGTGGCATATGCATGCACTGTGGCTCGTGCTCACCTGGGTGGAGGTGGTGGCGGGGAGGAAGGCACAGCTACGCTGGTCCGTACCACTGGGTTGACGAGGGTGCTGGAGCTATTAAATACGAGAGCAAGGCGGGGCCTGTGCGAAACCTTTGCCGGTCGCCGGGCACAATGGAATGGTGCGGCGTTGGGAGGGTGCAGTGACCAGCCTAACCGCGTCTGCATGCTGAACCTTTCGTAGACCAACTAGTCCCACAGTAGCATTAATACGAGGCCAAGGTAGGAACGGTGCGCCAAGAGATGTCACTGGTTGGCCGATGCTGGCACCGCAGGCTCACCGCCCACATGCTCCATGCTCGACCATGCCGTGTGCCCGGGCCATAAAAGGCGGATTGCTCAACTGATGCGGCGGTGGCAGGTGAACAATAGCAAAGTCAGCGGGTTACTTTCCTCAAACTAGTCCGCGCCAAGCCTGGGTTGCCCAGATGCACCAAATCCTTATGCATGCAAATACCTCAGTTTGGACGTCAGTGCCAAGCGACGACAAAACCCTCTCACCAACAGACACGGATTAATATCTGTATCAAGTCTGTCTTAGCACATTTATCACATCAAGCACGAACGCTCTAGGAGAGTGTTGGGTTCTCGGCCCTACCCTCGGGTGCCCCCCGCCCTATCCAATATGCCATCAATGCGGTCCCGAGCTCGCATATATTGCACGCGCCCTCCTATGCCATGCCTACTGTAAGGTTGATCCCATTTAGAAGTTGACAGGGCCACTATCACAACCGCCAACACTAGCCTGCGATACGGGGGGATGCTTCGGGTGTGAAAGACCGTTTGAACTAGGACAAGGGGCACCGACACCAACACGCAGTCTTACGAGTAACACTGTCTACTGTACCTTTTCTTACTTCTGTCCGCGCTCCAGGTCGAACGTCCATCCTCGTGCAGCTAACAACGAGCCATGGCCATCGTAGTCACAATGCCATGCCAAAATGCCCCAACCTGCAAGTCAACCATCAACCGCTGAAGGCGCAGCCGCTTTGCTCCACTGGATAAACGCGCCTCTGCACTTTAGCGGACACAGCTCTAAAGCTCAGCTGTTGGACCTCTCCGAGGTACAGCAGGCGCAACAGCTGCTGGGGTCAACCTCTCTGCCCCCACCAACTGCAAGGCAACCACCAAGCGGCCCCCACCACCCCGGCCTGCAAGCTGCAGACCACCTGCGTGTCGGTCAACAGCCCACACAGACACGCCGAGTGGCACCAGCTACCCTCACACCAGACAACCATCGCCCCTTGCCACGGCAGCACAGAGTCTCAGGTATGCTTCGAAGTGGTGCAACCCGGTTGGGGGTGTCCTTGGGTGCTGTCTTGTTCAGCCTGTGGAACCCTCTGCTGTGGCTAGCCACGATGGATAGATGTATCAGATAGCAGGGTTGCCAATGAGGGGCTAACCACTGCCAACCTCTGACCAGTACCTGGCATCCTGCAGGCCAGTACCCCCAGCACATGGGCCTTGTTGCTGGCCAAGAACTATCCTTGGACGAGATCAGAGTGCGTGGCTTGCAGAAACCGCTGGCTGAATACTACAAGGTACGGGTGACTTGCAGTGCTTTTGCCTAAACACCCTGCGACACAGCCTATCAGCTGAAGCACTTTCACTCCCACTCGCTGCAGATGCTTGCCACAAAACCCAGCAAGGCTTCTAAGGCAGGCAAGAAGCAGTCACTTGTTGAGCAGATGCTGTTGAAGGCCTTCTTCCCTCCCACTCCCAGCTTCCTTGCCCCACACAGTTTGGTGTCATACGTCGCCGTCGCCATCACAACCGCCTCTTTCCTTCTGGTGCAAGCGGCGCCTCTGGTCCTCCCCTTCCTGATGTGGAATGCAGTGTACCCGCCAGACAGGCAGCTGTATGCGCGCACCCTGTTTGGGGACATCACCATGAGGCCCATGGAAGACAAGGCTAGGTCGTGGTGTTGGCTGGTGGGTGCAGTGCTGCTGGTGGCGGGTGCGGAGCGGGTGGAGGTGTGGAGGAAGGGCCGCAAGCCGGCGCGCAAGATTGCTGGCAAGAAAAATGCCAGCTTTTCGTGGGTCAGGGTCAAAGGCAAGCCTAAGGCAGCAGCTCCCGCCTCTCGTGCACCCTCCGCCACCAGCACCCCATCGGCCGCAGCAGCCAATGGTATGAGCGCATTGGATTGGATGACTTTCAGGATTATGCAGTTAGCTGCACCATGATGCTTCACCCAAATGGCTCTCATGGGGCTTGAGCTGCCGGGATCCACTCAAGGATCCGCACCTCAGTAGCATCCCCTTGGGCATGGGAAACAGTTTAGAATTCTAGGATTTCTAGTTACGGATGCCAAAACTTCCCGAAATCCCTGTCTGCAGGTGTGCGGGCCCCAGCTCTGGCCTCAGCCCCAGTCCAACCATCGGCAGCCCCCACTGCCCCGGCCCTGGACCCGCACCTTGCGCAGGACATCCAGCAGCTGTCTGAGCTGCTGTTTGGCGAGGGCCAGGCGCAGCTGCGGTCCCTGGAGGAGGCTGCACAGGCGGTGGAGCGGTACGTGTGCAGGCGCAGTAGGCAGGGCGGGGCGAGGCTCATTCAGCTGGATGTGGGCTATGTGTGGTTACCAATGCACGCTGTTGAGCATCAATGCATGAAAGTAAATTTGGTATTTTCTTGCCTGATGTCCTTTTTTTTATCTGTTTATATTAGTACATATAAAAAGCTGCAGAACACCTCTGTGGATGCTGTTCCACGGCTCACAGACCCATTCCTGCATCTGTGGGTTTGTGGCCATCTTGCCTTCAACCCATCTCCCTACTTGTCGTCATTGTGGCTGTGCATGCAAGTCCTCACAGTCCCGACCCGGCGCGCCCAAGGGCAATTGCCGGGTGCCACTCCATCGTGAGGGGCACGTCATTGACACTGCTGCAGGTTGGGCCGCCAAGGCAACCTGGTCATCAACCCCTCCGACCTCACATCGCCTGCAGCGCTGTCTGAGCAGTTCCGCAAGGTCAAGGAGGTGCTGGCAGGGTGAAGGCGCGTCGGCGCTGCAGACACATGTACCCCGTGGAATTAGGGAATATGCTGCGCGGGCAGGCGCTGACACGCCGGATGGGTGTGGGCAGCTTTTGGAGATGGGTGGTGGTGATGAGTTGCAATGTCCTTCTACTGGTTACCATCGACGGTGACATGGTGATGACCAGCTTTTCAGGCAGAACTCCAGGGACTAAGCTCAGCATTCTAAGACCCCATCTTGTGGCATTGCTAACCTATTTTTTGCACTGTACCGTCACGCATCAGGGCATGCAGGGTGGGTAGTGGACTGCCGGTCAGAGTGGATTCCTTGTCAGTATGTCCATAGTGTCAGACTTGGGATGGCATAATATTACCAGGCTGAAATGGTGTCCTGTTGAGACTTGCAACCTATGACGATGTTGTATGAATTGTATATGCATGCACATAGCAAATGCATGCATGCATGTGGCGAACAAATACCGATTGGCATTGTACTTGCGGAAGCCGAGAATGTAACGCTTTTTTGTTCTGTAACGTCGACAGAGTCGCGTCAGCAAAGTTATTTTGACCCCCTGTAGCCTATGACGGTGCTGATATGGTTTGTGGAGAACTTCAGAGGTGCTAGGTACCTTGGTCACTACCGTAGTCCAACACCGACTGCAGGCACCATTCTCCTGCAACAAACTCAATTCAGTGTACAGGGTCACAACACTACACTGTCATTCTGTCAGTATCCCGCTAGAATTCCTAGGTTGCGCAAGCTGATTCAAGTGCATGCCAATGATGCCCACATGGTTGACCAACTTCAACTGTTCCTGGACAAGTGTACCTTTGACACTCAGGCGGCAAAGTCTAGCCTATTGATATCTGACAGCCTCCTTGTTTGAAGTGGGTTTCGTCTCGAAGTATCTGAGCCAGCAGCAGCAGCTAGCTAGTGTGGATGTGTCATGCGCATGCACGCTGTTGTGGGAGTCCTGTAGGGCTAAACATTTCAACTATGATACACTACGACATCCTCTTATAACAACAGGAGCCTCTGAGGTAAGCAGGGAGGTGAAAATGTCATCTGGCATGCATGATCCCACTAAGCATGCGTTTCCCAGAAATGGCACTGCAGTGGATCTGCTTTCCCACAGCCTTGTTGCCTCCACAGTTCTCACTGATATTCTGACTTTACGCAGGCCTTGTAGCGGGTTGCAGGGGCTGTTTTGATCGGGACTGCAGGCCAGCAGTTATGGGTGCCATGCAACAGCGTTGCCGTGGCGCATTGGCGGGCAGTTTCAGGGGCATTCTGCTGTGCAGCTTGTTGCTTCACGTATACAGCTCTGGAGCAAGCAATCACATTGTGCACCCAGCTCAGCCTCGCCTACATGGCGAGCCACTGCATCAACCACTACCTGCCTCCAGCCCAGCCACCCAGGGCAGCACTGACCAGCTGTCCACTGGTGGCGGGTCAGACCATGCAGCTGAGCAGCGCAGTGGAGTGTCTCCGCAGAACCTTCACGTCAACCCAACACTCAACACCGCAGTGGGACACCCCGCCTCGGTACAGGCCAGGAGGCGGTTGCTGCGCATCTTCCACCGCCATGTGTGGCCCGGGCTGGTCGCCCAACACGTGAACATCACGGGGGACCATGGCGGGGGTGGCGGGCACTCAAACGCTACGCACGGCCAGGAGGGCGAGACTGTGGAGCAGGCCACCATCAGGTTGACCAGCCAGTACCAGCAGCAGCACCAGCGGCCCCCGCCACCTGGCTTTGACCACTGGGCTCAGTTTGCAGTTGAGCACCAGTGCCAGCTGGAGGACTACCACCAGATCGAGGAGGACCTTAAGCCCTACAGGGTGTTCTACAACGGCACCATCCCCAGCAGCGCGTTTGCCGCCCTGGCCGCCCTCCCCCGCACCGCGGTGTTTGTGGTGCGCGGCGGCAAGGTGAGCTGCACCCAGCGGGGCGCCACCACTGACGCGGGCTTCATGAATACCCTGGTTATGGACATCACGCAGCGCACAAGCCGCTTTGCGCAGTGGCTGCCAGACATGACGTTTGTGGTGAACGGCGGCGATGAGCCCCGCATTTGGCCCGAGCCGCTGCCCCCTCCCCTGCGCCAGGAAGTGGCCGCAGGCAACGTGTCGGTCAACGACGCCTTCCTGCGCCACGGGTGCCGCGGTGAACCCCGCTACACCGCGGCGCGCACCCTCCACGGCCTGTTCATCCGCCCCGACACCCTCAACGTCATCCCCACCTTGCTCCCCTTGCTGTCCAGCTCCAACATGCCGGGCTGCTTTGCAGACATCCGCTACCCGCACCAGTACATGGCGTACGAGGAGCAGGGAGACATGATGTGCCTCCAGCCAGGCGGCAGGTGGGGTTGGCTAGTTAGGTACATGCATATCAGCTATGCATCCACGATAGCATCCAGTTTTGCACATGCAACGCCAAGTTATATTTGGTACTGCTTGCGCGATCTGAGATCCTGCTAGATCAGGCCAGCCCATGTGCCCTGTACTTACCTACCTCCATTGCCTGGTGGCAGGTGGAGTGGTGTCTTGGAGTGGGATGACAAGGCCGCCAAGCTGCTGTGGCGGGGCTCCACCACCAGTGGGTCGTCCCAGCGCCCCGAGGAATACAGCATCATGCACCGCCAGCGCCTGGTGCACCTGGCCAGAAAGGACCGCAGCAAGCTCCTGGACATCGGGTTTGTGCGCTACGTGCAGTGCGCGCCGCAGATGTGCCAGGAGATGGAGGAGCGGTATGGGGAGCCGCTGGCCATGATGAACCTGCGCCAGATGTACCGCTACAAGTGGCTGATGGTGGTGGATGGGAACAACGCGGCGGACCGCCTGCAGCGCTTCCTGTGCGGCGACAGCGCTGTGTTCCTGGCCAACCTGCACCAGGAGTGGTACTATCCGTGGCTGCAGCCGGGGAGGCACTACATCCCCGTCGAGCTCGACTACAGCAACCTGCTGGAGAGGGTGCGGTGGGCCAAGGACCATGACGCAGAGGTGCGCCTCATGCCGCGGAGGGCAAACGTGTTTGTGCGGCGCTACCTATTGCCGCGGTCGCAGGACTGCTACCTGTTTCGGCTGCTGCTTGAGCTGGCGGCGATGAGTGAGGCGCAAGCTGCCTGACGGGGGGTGGAACTGCGCCTGCAATGGGGCTGGGCTGGCTGCATGCTGGACTCAACCCGCAGCCTGTTGGGGGTACGATTCTTCAACATGATAACCTCCGTACCACGCGGCGTGGGCAGTACTAGTAGATTCTTGGCAGTGTCTTTATTCACAAGCCGCATTTATAGACTGGGTGCCATGTCATTCCAATGCCCGCGTGCGGAATTGTTAGTGGGTACGACAAGTAACATTTTAAACGAGTGCACTTCAAAAGTGTGTTGTTTAACACTGTGTTTGAGGTCTGTTGGTAACCTGTTCAAAAGCACGCCTGGCTATTGTCATTCATGACTTCAACAGCAGGACAGGACGCAGAATAACCATGGTCCAAGGCGCAATGGACACCTGGTGTGGGGATCTGAACTCAAATTTTGGGAGGTCAAGGATTTTGGTCAATATTGCAGACATCTTGCCGGGTTTTTACCACAGGATTACCAGCAGTTATAGTGTCTGATGGTTGGTGTTACAGGTCGTGGCTGCCCAGTGTTTCATAGTCTCTAAGGTCAGCCCATCGAAGGCAGAGGGACGGCATGCGCATGCCAAGGTGGTGGCACGCATGCCAATGGAACGCAACTCGTGTTTCGCGAGTGCTCAGGTCGTATGCAATGAAGTATCACTGTTCGCTTGTGTTTTATCAACGCATGTTCCCGGTGCCGAGCAAGTTTTTTGTTCTGCTGTGTCGGAGCCTCAATGGGTACATGGACTCCCAAATCTCGAAACTTTGAACAGTGCTCTCGAAGGACTGTATCGTTTCGCGAGTAGCATAAACCTAATGTTTTAGTTTACGTGTTGGACCCCACTGCCGTGCTCCGTGAAAAGCGTCTGCACTTGGTGTGTGTCAGGCAATGTCCCCTGCTAGGTCCACCCCACAGTGGCATTGCAGCCCACGTGCAGCAGTGACAGCGCTCCTGTGCCTGGTGTCAACAAGCCTGATCATTTGGCATTGGCAGGATAAGAGGGTTAGTGGTCAATGTGTTTCTACCCACCAAACCTTTCTTAATTGACATATTGTCAGAATAGTCTGCTGCGCTCTTTTTCCCTGCCATGTTGGAGCAATTAGTTCACTTAACTCTGCTTTGCGCATCCCATATATTTCTTTCTTTCTTTCAAGAATTTTTTCTGCCAACCTCTGATCATGATCTTCCAAGAATTTTTTCACCAGGGGTCCCTGTTGAGGAGCAGGCTTGAGGAAGTCAGATTGAGATGCAATTGTCTTCAAGCTGAAAAAGTGCGTACAATTATCTATGCATCGGCAGCGCTCCAATCTTGCAGATTGCAGTTATCCACCTTGCACAAGTGGACAAATGACCTGCTGCATTGTTATGCATGTGGAACAATATGCATAAATTTTTGTATAACTACAGTATCCACAGTACATTTACCTTGGCCTGCAGATAATGGCCAGTTACAAGCAATTCCCACATGCCGCAGAATATGCTGTTGACTACCAGCCAAGCGCTGCAGGATGAGACAGAACAGCTGGTAAGCATGCTGGTTATATTGGAGCAATGCGTATGGGATGCAAAAGTTTACCTGTGGGATTGCCATGTCAACACAGTGGGCAATGCATTTGCAATTTCAATTTATGCGATGTTTTTGGCATGGCATGTTCAAACCAGAGGAGGGACTGCCATGGCCGCAGCAATGCGCAAGGCTGACTTGAGTTAAATGACTGCACCAAAGCTGAATATTACCACCTTTTCCAATGCAATGAAGCCACTTACGCTGTTATCACTGCATGCAAACCTCGATCCCCCTCTTTTGCAGGAGAAAATCATCCAAGAGCAGCATGGGTCACTAACACACATTGTCCACGGCCTGCAAGCGAGTGTAGACGAGGTCAACAATGCCCTGGGTAGTTTATGGCATCAGTTGCAGGTTTGTTCTCTTTTGTGTTGGTACTGCACTATGATGTGCGTGTGGTGAATGGTGAACGTGCCGCACACTACACGGGTATCAAGGTCTGTCAAGGCTTACTGACTAATTCAAAATTGCAGCTGCTTGTATTTTGCTATTTTTTATAAGTCATTCTGGTGGCTGAAGTCTTTTCCCGTCTGGTTACCATAGATGTTGATATATTTCTTGTTTATAAATGATTTTCGGTATTGCCATGCATCGCAAGATTTGTCTGCAACCTCGCTGAAATGAAATAATTTGTGGGTATATTGGCACCAGGAATACATGGCAAGACATTGATACTGTCACATGGATCCTGGACCGTGAGGTATCCCATTTGGGTTGCACAAGTTAGGGGCTCCTATAATAGCCACTAAGCTGCTGATGCAGGATGATTAAAATATCTTCCAATTTGCAGGTAACCCTTGCTCTACCAGACCCAGGCCCAAGCCTATTGGACGCACACAACGCCATAAGTGCAGCAACGGCGACCATTGGGACTCCGGAGGAAATTGTACAACGTCTTCAGCTGCAGGTATGTGCAAGAAATGCAGTTAATTCATTATAATGCACACTGCCAGCACATTGCCAGTGAATGAACAAGACCTACGCTGACGCCATAAATTAAAAGCTGTCTCAATCATTGGGAATTCCTGATCCCTCCACAATTATGCCAGTGCACTCGTTTATAGATAGACTGGTACAGGAAGGGATATGTAATTGCACAACTAGCACGCTAGCCCCTTCAATTAATGCTGAGTTGCATGCAATCCCCGCAGTTCCAGCAAGAATTCTCAGACGGTCACAATGTGGATGCCTGCCGCGCACGTGTTGAGGGGCTGGAGGCTGAGTTGCAATCTAATCAAATTGAATCTGCCAATCACAATAATTCTGCGGTAAGTGTCAGGCCACAAAGCCAATACGTTCAAAAATGCAACCACCCAAGCTTTCAAGATTTGTGCATGATCTGTATGTACTGCAGAAAAATGTGCATTGAGTGAGTCGTGAAGGTAATATTCTTTCAAGCTGGTTAACCTAGGCTAGGGTGGTGGATACCTTTTTTATTTTTATTTAAAACTAATAAACGGCCATTTTGGGCATTGTTGTTGCAGGAGTTTGCGATTGTCCAAACAACGCTTGCAGACATGATTGCGGCTGGCATGTATCAGCTACCAACCCCCACAGCGCAATATGTGCAGCCTGATCTTAGATTAGATAGACTACCAGCCGATCACAGCCATCCCAATATATGGCAGCCACTTGAGACATGGATGGAGGCAATGGACGTGGGTGAAGCCCCGATGGACATGCACCAGTACTTGTACGATGCGGCGTTTGGGGAGCACACAGCCTTCACAAGCCTGACGGCGCCACAGCGCAACAGCAGCATTGCAGTCATTGTCATGGTGTCTGACGCCAGCCAGGAGTGGGCCAAGCTTTCACTGCAGAACAAGCGGGAGTATGCTGCGCTGCATGGGTACGACATCCACGTGCTGCCACCGCTTGAGGGCGTGCACCGGCACCCCTCGTGGCACAAAGTCCTTGTGCTCCTGCAGATGGTGCAGCGGTACCAGTGGCTGTGGATGATTGACCTGGACACAGTGATCACGGACGCAAGCATTCGCTTGGAGAGCATTGTAGACCCGCGCTACGACGTGGTGCTGGCGCATGATTGCAACGGCATCAATGCAGGGAGTGTCATCTGGCGCGGGTCTGTTTGGACGTTCCACATGCTGGTGGCAGCATGGCTGCACGGGGCCAAGCCCAAGCCTGAAGGGGAGCCAGAGTGGTGGGAGCAGAATGCCATCATGTACTGGAAACAACAGCCGTTTGCGCGCAACCGCATGAAAGTGGTGCCACCACGGGTGATGAATGCGTATGATGACGCAATAGTGGGGTGTGGTGAGACTCCACGTGCTGCATGGAACCCCGCCCCTGCCGCGAGCTGCCGTCCCGAGGCCTGGTTACCATAGGGGACTGTCACAGAGGGCAGAAAATGGTTACATCCTTGGCAATGCGCCTCTCCCCATTGCATAATGATGGCATTCCCAGCTGAGCTGTTTAAACTTGTAATTAGTAATTACCCAAATTACTGTGAAATTATGCCATGCCATTGCGTTCACGACAAGTCCAAAAATTGTATGACAAAAAAATTATCGCCATGCTCCAATGCCAGCTGCTGCAGCCCTGCCATGCCATGCCCTAGTAGGTATTACAGGCAGCTGCCATGCCCTAAATGCGATGGCATGCAAACTTTGGACAATATCCCAGTGACGTGTATTATACACTACACTTGCAAGTACACATTGAAGTTCTTCTAAATTTGAGAGTCGGGTGACCCTCAGGCAGACAGTCACGTCAAGATTCACTCAGCAAATTGGCGCCAGAACGAGGCTGGGTGTTATACCAGTGGCCACCATGGCGCACTGCACCGGGTGACCATGGCGCACAGCATCATGGTCCACGGCCCACCACTTGTTGTCAGATTGGCAATTGCTCAGATCCAATCCAACCCGCTGATATGCTAAGCCCATCACGCTTTAGTCTGAGCAGATTCCAACACTCTTGGCCAATGCAATCAGGTTGAAGTTGATGCTTTGAGCAGTCTCGATGAAACCCTTCACCACCGCTGCGCTGTCCTGGAGCAGCGTCTCCTGGCTCGTGGGCCCGTGGTTGATGGGACCGGATTTGCAACCATCCAGCTCGTACAGGTGGCCATCCCGGTGCACCAGCGCAACAAAATGCAGAAAGACATCCTCTTCAATTGGCGGGGGCGCAGTGTCGCCCGCCTCTGCGCTCTCCTGAAGCAAGCGGTTGTGTCAGTGACGGCCTGGCTCACATGCCAGTGTGTTTGCAACTGAACACCTCCATATCCAAAGCACGTCCGCATTTGGCAACAGTAGCCCACAACGAGAATGTGCATCTATCTTGCAGATGATGATTTTGATTGATTGCATGGCTCATGCACTGAGAGGTCGATCCATGCATTAAAAAAGCCTCCCTTTGCCACACCATGCCATGTGATGCTTGCAATGATGTCATTGTTGATTGCTTTACTAAACAAACCAGATGGCAGTAAAGTGCAATCAGCAAAGCCCGGTTACAGCTCAATGCGCCCATGGCTGCGGCACCTTCGGGCCAGGAGCGCACCTGGTGTATGTTCTCCATGTCTGGTGCCCCTTCAGGCGGCTCCTCCAGATACTTGCCGCGCTCTGCAGCTGACAGGCCATTGGTGGCCTCGAAGAACTGGTGAAGGAATGACTTTGGCGCCAGTGACACTGCATCCTGGCTGTTGGCCAAGCAGTGGAGGAGCCCGATTGTCCCGCATGCATTGCGGATGGTTTGCTTCATGTAGTAGACAGAGGGCGAGACCTCCTGACCAGTGACGGAAATCCTTTCCTCCTCTGCATTGGGATGGACACCAAGGTTGGAAATCCACCTGCCCTTACCAATATGTAAGAGGGCGGCTGTGGAAGGTATGGACAGCACGCAGCATGCAACCAATTTACCTTCTTTTTGTGCTTTCTCTGATGCTTCAGTGACGGGGAATAGGAGCAGAACTGCCAGCACGGGCTGTGGGACCATGGCGAGCAGCTCCTGCAGATTTCCACAGCATGACATATACCGGTATGCCCATTGCGGTATGCCCATTGCGGTATGTCCATTGCGGTATGCCCACTGCACAGTTGTCAGTCACGAAGGTATTGTCAGACACCCAGCTCACCTCATCCAATCCGTATATGTCATGGAAAGAATACTCCGAGATGTCCAAACCGAGTTTTGCGGCAAAGTCTGTCAAAACATCGGGGTTTGACTCCAGAGGCAGCCACCTCTTCATGTTGCTCAGTGTGTAGAATTCACTCTCGCCTGAAAAAGTTGCACAAGGAATAACTGACTGAAAAAGCAGTCCCTAGGTGTGAAGGGTGCTGCCTTTTCATAGCTGCGAGGGGGTTTGTCACACAAGCTGGGCTCTCAAACTCAACAACTTTTCTTTAAGCTGTGGGTGGGGTTTCCTTGCGCAAGCCCTATTTCTAGAGGGCCCTAATTGTAGAGTGCTGTCAGGTTGGTGGCAGCAAAGCACAGCGACAGGCTCAGGGGCAATAGGCCAAGCAGGTGAAAGCACGCTCGCCTGTCAAACCCAGTGCATGATATTTTGTACGGTACAAAAAGGAAAAGGAAGGTATCAGAGCAGAGCCCACATCAAACGCTTTTATACAGAGCGTTAAGATAGGACTGACCCTGGTTATGCAATGCTTATGCACGGCTTGTAACCTGCTTGGAGAGTGTGTGTGGACAGGCAGGCATAACCTCAACCCATAAACTACATTTCACGTACCAAGCTGCTATATCCAGGACGAAATAAAGTGATAAGGGCACTGCTCTACCTACCGTTTTTGTGAAGCGACGGACTGCCCTTACTTTGCTTGCTTCGGCATGCACCTTCACTTTGCATGCAATTTCACGTTATCAAGCCGTTGGTATTTGTGCTTGTATAATAAAAGAGGTGTGAAAATAGGTTGTTGTATTGCAGAAAAAATATTGTTATACCGTCAGTCAAGATGGAAACGAACGTTGTGATGTGTAAAAGCATGCAACGACACAGTGCAATGCATGCATATGAAGCCTGGGTCAAGGGGTGGTATTTTACAAACGGGCCACTGTAAAGGTGGCTGCGTGGATTCATCACTGCAATCAACAGCGGAAGACGATCACTTGACTCTGCGTGATGCCGTGCTTCAGGTGCTATTGACCGTTGCTCGAGGCTCGCCGCCAAACTAGTGCCCTCTCCCAAGCATACGAGGGCATCCTGTCTTGATAGGTGGTGGGTGCTTGGATACATGACCGGATTGTAGGAGAACGATTCCACACAGAGTGTTGAGCCATGGGCCTTACCGTGAGCAAAGCAGAGGCGGCAGCGCCGTCGCCTGCTGTCGCTCCGCCCAACTTCCTGCCACCTGCAGCAGCAGCAGTCGCCCAGGTGAGGGAGGTGGGGGGCCAGGTGACATGCTGGTGACATATGCATGGTGAGACAGCAACAGCCTGATGGTCTCGGCTGCACCGCAGGTCGAGCAAGAACCTTCTGTAGACTACCTAAACTTGCCTCAGCCAGTGCGATATGAGGAGCTTCAAAGAGAAGCTATGAGTGAGTAGCATGTCATGAGTGGCAGTGATATGAGCTCACTACCAGTGTTTGCAGCCACTGACGAGGCACGTATGGTAATGCAGTGTCCCTCAAGCCAGACTTGTTTGAGGGCTTCCGATTTGACTTCACAAAGCCCCTCAACCAGAACTTTGCACTGACGCACAGGTAAGCATGGCGTGCTTGGCATGTGTGTTACACTAGCGCCGATGTGTGCCTAGTGCCCCTGCTTACCACCTGGACGTTATGCGGTGCAGTGTGTTTTTGGGCAATATGGAGGTCCCAACGCACAACCCAGCGCAAGTACTGAAGATGCCCACAGGCACATACGAGTTTGGCGTCAACTTGGTCAGCAACAAGGCAAGCTGTCTACACTCGGTGCAGCAACGTCATTTACACACCCGTGATTTGGCACCTGCTCACAGTTATTTGCTATGCAGGGCAACATGATGATCGGCAGGATACTGCATGACGGCCGCATGAGTGGAAGGATCAAGTGCGTGCAACGCACCCACCTATGCACCACATGCCGCCTGCATTTGCCGCAGCAACCTGAACATGTATTGAAAGACCTGCCATATCGTATGATTTTCTGCATGGTGGGTATTCGGCTTGCGTGCTGGATGGGTATCGTGGCGACGCAATTCACGCTACGCATCCCGCCTCCTGGACAACAGCGAGTGGGTACACACTGCTATACAGCTCCGAGTGCCTGCGTGTCACACTTTGTTCTACTCTGCAGGTATGACCTCACCGATTATCTCTCCTCCAAGCTGCAGTTCCAGATGGCCAGTGAGCCAGGCATGTCACAGGGCATGCTTGACTTTGACCTCAAGGTGCGCCATGGTGGCAGGGTTGGTGGCCACTGAGGAGTGTTGTACTTAATGTATCTGGTGTCAAGCGGCACTTCTCCCATGTGTGATTACTGATTCAATGTGTGGATACTCAGGGGAGCGACTGGAACGGCCAGATCAAGTTGGGGCAGCCAAGCGATTTTGTCGGTACGCACTTGCCCGCGCCTCTGCAATGACTTTGCCTGCTGACCATCACGATCGATGTTACCCCATGCATGCAGCAAATTGCTCATGGTCTCATTACATCCCCCGTTGCTGCAGGCGTGAACTACCTCCAGAGTGTGACTCCCAGCTTGTCCCTGGGCGGTGAGGCGTTCTGGTTGGGGCAGCAACGCAAGTCTGGCGCAGGGTTTGCCGCGCGGTACGCCACCGATCAGGCTGTGGCCACTGCACAGCTAGCCACCACCGGCCTGGTGTCCCTGGCGTATGTGCAGAAGATCAGCGATAAGGTACGGGGCACGGCGAACTGCACCACCCAATCAGCAGGGATGGAATTTGCACCTGATGGCATGGCGTGAAATGCCCCACAGCGCGATGTTGATCTGGTGCATGTGATGTGTGCATGCACAGCTGGCTTGTAGTCATGCTACCGCTGGGCATTGCCTGCATGCCGGGTGTCAGCAGCATGCTGAGCCGCTGCCCTTTGCGCAGGTGTCTCTCGCCAGCGAGTTTGTGTGGAACCTGAACCAGCGGGAGGCCACCGCCAGCTTTGGGTATGACTACATCCTGCGCCAGTGCCGGCTGCGTGGGCGGCTGGACAGCGACGGCAAGGTGGCGGCCTACCTGGAGGAGCGGGTGAACGTGGGGGTCAACTTTGTGCTGTCGGCGGAGGTGGACCACTGGCGGAAGGACTACAAGTTTGGGTTTGGCATGCTGGTGGGGGAATGAGCGCAGCCTGTGTGAGGTGGTGGGAGTCGGGGCATGCAGGGGGGGGAAGGGGGGGGCTACCATCTCAGGAGTTGAGTGAAACAGCCTGCATTGCTGGCTGAGGGTGGGGTGGCTGATGGTAGGTGGTGGTGGGCGCTTCATTCACCACTTTGTGACGCATGCTGGACGTCAATGTGCTGTGGAAAAGTCGAGCGCAGAGGGTTGAATACTGGCTTCCAAGCATATAGCGATAGGGCTTGAACCAGCTGGTATCTTTCAGGGAGGGCCACATGGGCCAGCGCTGGACTTTACCGGGGTGCATGGGGCACACACGCATTGCAGCCGGGAAGCATGGTGTGGCTGCACGCTGTGTCGTCTGACCGGGCCACTAGTGCTGACCAATATTCATCTGTAACTATGCCCGCGGTTGGTCGCATTTAGCACCTTTGCCGCTCGTTGCCACTCTGCAAGATCTGGGGTGTGGCGTGGTCATTTCATGTCATTGACTGATCGAGTGAGGATTACCCGTCGTTTTGGAACAATGAAGCACACCAGTCGTGACAAACCAATGTGTGGATCAGTGGGCACAGGGAGCACAAATTATATTCCCAGTGAGTGTGTTGAGGAGTTTCCAGTGCCATATGGATGTGCAGCAACATGATGCAGCAACCACCTAAGGGGTCATATACTAAACATTCGAAACGGGCTGGGACCGGGTAGAGCCAAGGTGGCATTCCTTGTTCAATCCGGAAATCGGTGAAAAGCATGCTCGTGGCAAGCGCCAACAGATATCTTGCGAGGTGAATATCAGCTATCACCAAACTACGGAAAGGTTGTGGTGTTTGGGCACTGCTATCTCCCGGTGGAGGGCTCCTGGGCGGGCATCGCAGACAAGTTGCTTGAATAAGACTTTGCTGAACGACAGAGAAGCAGAGGCAAGGAAGCCGTTTCTTCTTGTTGTTTACACACTTGCTGGCCAAACAGGCTTTCGCCGTGCATTGTTGGCATGATCACCTTGTATGAGACAAGAACAGGGGACCCACACCTTCAGTTAAAAGGCTGATTATCCGCTGACATCCGCTCCTAGCACTTTCAAGTTGTTTGCTGGCACCGATTACTCGCTTAAGACTCCGTCTTGACTAAGCAAAGTGCTCGCATGCATATAGGGTTGGTCAAGGCACCCGGGAACCCACTGTACTAAGCCCTCCTTGTTTGCGCTGCAGCCCTACGCCAAGCGTGCCTTGTAGCTCAACTTTGCAACACACACAAGGATGGTGTCAGAAAGGACCCCTCTGAAGGACCCAGAAACGGTACGGATCTGACCCTACATCATGGGCCCGGTCCCCTGCACCACCCATGCACCACCCAGCACACAGCTCAGCTGTGCTGCTTGTTGGGCACGCCATTTCCCAACCATGTTGAATTGGGTGGATTGCTCAACCCTGCACCGTTTTCCAGGGCGAGGACGGGAAGGAGAAAGGCGCGCTGGAAGGGTTGTCATCCGCTGTTGGGTAAGAAGCCAGGCATGTTTTGTGACCAAGACTTTGTGGGAGCTAGGTACTTTCCATAGTCTGACTTGCCCTGGTTTTGATTGCAGCAAGGGCTACTACGATGATCCAGCAGCCCCTGCATGGAAGGAAACTGTCCGCAAGGAGCTGAAGCAGCGGTGGTGGCTGTATGGGGTGGTGGTGTTTGCGTTCCTGCTGATCGGCAGCCTGATCATGTTCAAGGACTCCCTGTACGCCGGGAACGAGGGAATGCCCGTGCTGGCAGGTAAGAAGAAGCTTAGCTGCACTTTGCTGGCCACCTGTTCAGGCTGCTGATTTTGGTGGGTGTACTGCAACTGTGTAACGCTGTGGTACTGATGTGGTGCAGTGCGTGAAAACGCTGTTGAGATGTGCGAAACCAAGTGCTTGGAGGACCTGACCAAGAAGGCAGGGAACAACGGCACCGCTGTCAAGGACAGTGAGGAGTACCAGGAGTGCTTCACCGGGTGCGTCAAGCAAGTTGCAAAGGAGGTTGTCGAGGAGCGCTCTGAGGTAAGCGATGGGTAATGCATTCAGGACAAGCTGCCCATGCCAACCGGCTCTGCACTGTTGTTCTTAATCGCTTTAGTAAGTGTGGAACGCGTGCACCTGCTGGGTTTGCACAGCGTTGTTAGTAGCAAGCCATGGCATTGTAGCTTGGGCTGACTGCAAGCAATGTGCATCCCCCAGTTCATCCAAGAGGAGAAGAAGGAAGAGGAGCAGGAGAAGAAGGAAGAGGAGGAGGAGAAGAAAGAGGAGGAGGGTGAGAAAAAAGCCGAGAAAGAAACGGAGAAGAAAGAGGAGGAAGAGAGCAAGGCTGAAGAGAAAGAGGAAAGCACTGACAAGGAAGAGGAGGTGGAGGAGAAGAAGGAAGTGAAGAAGACCAAAAGTAAGAAGGGCAAGAGGAGGCTACACTAAACTTCCTGTGAGGCACGTTTAGCAGTGCTGAGTTATGCAAGTGCTACGAGCTTCTACCAAATTAGGGTGTGGTTTCCAACTTTGTCAAGCACCAGCACCACTTTAAGTACCCGCACCAGTAATAAAGCTGTAGCTTTTCCCACAAATTGGCATAGGAGACAGGGGGCGCTGATTTACTTTGTGTTGGTACTTTCTTGACGATATGTGCGATACATGTTGCCTGCCGCTGACTGAGCGGCCTATTTTCCCGCAAACCCAAGTGCTGTTTTTTAAAAGTGATTGTGCTGGTAGCATCCTGCAGGGCAGCACCTCAGTTGTAAAACAAAGCACAAAATTTAGTCCACTAACGTTGGCCATCGGTTGTGCCCAGCGCTTGAAGGACCTATTTATCACGATTGCCTGCCAATGACCTGCTGTAAAACGCCTTCAGAACGAGTGTGGCTGGCTGGTGTGTTTACTTTGGATGTGTTGAATGGTCATTGTATCCGGTTGGCTTGGATGGAGTGACACAAAGCAGCATCTAGCAAGGTTGTGAACAAAGTACAAGTCATTTGCGCCCATAGATGAGGGGTCAAATTAAACCCTTAACCGTGATCACTGATGTCTTCACATGTGACGACAATAGACCGGTTCAGCGGCTGCGACGGCATCAACAAAAGTGACCAGAATTTATTTAACATTGCATGCACAATAGACCAAGCTGCTGCCAGTGGCACTCGGCAAGGGTGGGCAACTGTTAATAATATAAGGGGATCGTTGAACAATGCATATTGAATATCGAATTTTGAAATTACTGGCTTGTTCAACGCCAGCCGGGCAATTCCGTTTTCAGCGAACAACTGAGGGATGGGTGCATCCATGGGGTACATTGTTAGAAGTGGCTGGTGGTGGCGGGAGCAACCTGGAACACATGTTGTATACATGTAAGCAGGAACCAAGAAGGGCGACATGCAATAACTAAAACAACCCTAAATTTAACATGTTATAGTGCAAATATAAAATAAGAATAATGTTGAAATATCACACTTAAAAAATATTGAACAACCCACTTCGGGATTTGAGCAAAGACAACATGATGCATCAAAAGATAAGGGCCAGCCACTTTGCAACGTCTCATCAGGTGGCTGTCGGGTGCTCCATGATGGCGGCATACTCCAGCAGCAGCCTGTACAGGTAGCAGTCCTGAGCCGCCTGCGACAGGTAGCGCCGCACAAAGGCGTTTGCCTCCCCCACCATGCGCTGCGCCTCGCGGTCGTGCGCCACCGCCCACTGCACCACCTCAAGAAGGTTGGTGTAATTGAGCGCCACGGGATGGAAGTGCTTGTGGGGGACCATCCATGGGTAGAACCACTCCTGGTGCAGTCCTGTGGCGAGCACCAGGCAGTCGCTGCACAGGAAGCGCTGCAGGCGGTCAGTGGGGCCATTCCCGTCCTGCACTAGCAGGTACTTGTGGCTGTACAGCTCCTGCATGGACATCCGGGGGACTGGATCGCCAAACCACGCCCGCATCGCATCGCACGCGGCCTCATCACACTGGCTGTGCCCCGTGAACTCCACATCCATCAGATCGCTGGCTAGGTGCTGCGCATGGGCCACCAGCCGCTGGCGGTGCATCTTGTTCAGCTGGCCCACACGCGAGGCATACCCACCACTGGATGCTCCCCGCCACACCAGCTTAGTCTCCTTGTCCTTCCAGGGAGGCACCTGTGCCCACTTGTCGCCCCTGGCCATGCACATCATGTCCCTGTGGTCCTCGTACACCGCGTAGAGGTGCGGGTAGCGGATGTCGGCCAAGCAGCCTGGCATGTTGGTGGGGGAGAACAAGGGGAGCAGGTCATGGATGATGTTGAGGCGGGAAGGGGCTGAGAACATGCTGTGCTGATCACGCGCTGCGGCATACTCCGGTGTGCCCTGGCACCCGTGGCGCCTGCATTGAACAGCATGGTGTGGGTGATCGCGACCTCAAGAGTGGAAATCCTCAGTGCGGTGGATCGGGTTGGTGAGTGGAAAGCACCTACCTGAGCCCATGTTTGCATCCCCCTGCATAGCCAGCCCTTACAATAAACTCAACATGCATTGCCGGACCAGCTGATCCAGCATGTAAACCCTAAAGCCCTAAACCTGAAGCAGCACATACACAACATTGCTGATGCAATTATTGCACAGTCATGCATGATGTGCCACACCCATAGTACCAACCCAGTTATTGGTAGCCCTTAACCAGCCATGCGCCCTTCAACACCATCCATTGCCTCCTCGGCCCGCAGCACCTCACCTGAATGCTTCATTGGCGTCAATACCCCCACTGCGCAGCGCCTCCCGCAGCTCCCGGGGCAGTGCCTCCGGCCACACCCGAGGTTCGTCCCCGCCATTGGCCACAAACGAGAGGTCAGGCAGCCACTGCTGGAAGTGCTCCAGGCGCTTGCGCAGCGCCTGCTCCACATTGTCTAGAAACCAGGTGGCCTCCTCGGGGCCTAGAACTTGCCGGGTGATTGTGCCGTTGCGCACGGTGAACAGCGCGGTGCGGGGCAGGCGGGCCAGGCTGTGGACCACCGCAAGGGGGATGGTGCCGTTGTAGCGGGTGCGGTAGGGCGCCAGGTCAGCCTCTATCTGGTCGTACTGCTCCAGCTCACAGCGCTTCTCGTGCGCGAATTCCAGCCATTGGTCATATCCCGGTGGGGGTAGTCTGTCGTAGCGCGTGCGGTATCGGCGGGACATGCGCGCCACCAGGGCCGCCTTGAACTTCTTGTGGAACACAGGGCGTAGGACAGGTGTGGCCCCTGGCTGTGCTGCGTGCTGCTCAAGGCCATCAGGGTGTGTGGTGCCTGCACCAGCCCCTTGACTGACTGCAGCTTGGTCTCTTTCCGGCTGCGCTGCTGGGTATTGCTGCTGGGCACTGTATTGTTGCTTGTTGTGTGTCCTGATGTGGTTGAGCCACAAGCCTAGCCAGGCAGGCCGCTGTGGTGAAATTGTGCTGTTGGTTGGTACAGGCAGTAAGGCGACACTGGCAAAAATTAGAAGGACTTGGAAGTGGGGCTGAAGCATGTGGGCACTGCTTTCCAGGCCTCATGCACTTGAGAGAGCGACGAATAAGCGGAAGACTGTTGGTGCCATACAAGACCTCTCTACATGTGGAGGAAAGGATAAGCCAGTTGAGTCGCAATGGGGGCCCACATATGCTGCACACTCCGCTGGGTTCAACAATTCAGTAGCTGTCCACATGCCCACCCATCCAAGCAAATTTGGGTTGACTGTTCTCGGCATTGGCTTGTATTAGTGCTTATCCTAAAGTACCTACAAGCAATACGGAAGTCTTAAACCGTGCGAGCATGGAACTGGCTTGTTAACCATACTCGAATGCTTGCGATGCATGCAGAAAAATGCATGCATGCAAAAGACGTTTGGTTTGAGACATGGTTGCGCTCCACGAACCCAGTGAAGGACAACCGTGGTTATGTCTCCGTTCAAATTTTACCGTACCATCAGTCTGGAACCCTTGGCAAAGCACTTACCAGCAGTACACGAGCCATGCCATGCCTGTGGGTCAAGCCCATATTTTACAGCCATTTGCACCATAATACCGCCAATTCGTCTCCTGTTGAGGGTTTCAATCATAGAGATACTACAGTGATCAAATGAAGGAGTGGTGCAGCAGTTCAGCTGCCAGCCCAGTGTCCCACCACAGCTGTGAGTACCCTCCACCGGGCTCCGCCAACCGTGCACCGCCCAAAGCGGCATCTCCACAGTGAGGGCCAATATAACTAGAATCATTGCTGCACGTCTGTGCGTCCCGGGCCGCAGTGCCACACAGGCGGCCCCTCCACCCATTTACGTCCCTACAGTCACAGCCCCTGCCACCTGTGTCTGACGGCGCACTGCCCTGGCCGCCGTGCTCATGCGACCCAAAGAATTCCAGCACACGGCGAGTGTGCCACCCATCCCTAAAGAAGTTGTCCCCCACCACCCAGGTGGATCCCAGGGCCTGCTTGTGCATGAACGCTGTCAGCTGGCCCAGCGTGGCGTTCACCCCTAGGCTAGGGTTGAGGAACTCCAGCAGAAAGTGCGTGACCCTGTCCGCCAGCGCCAGGCCCATGCCCGGGTCGATGTAGTGGGAGTAGGAGCTCTCGCCTGGGCCAAGTGAAGGTGGTTTGTTAAGCGCACATGTAAGCACATACGGTATGGTGCACAGGTAATTAGCGTGTTGCAGAACATATGTCCGTGGGCTCCAACTATGCGGAGAATGAGCCTGCCTCTGGCCACATCAACAACCACATATCCTAGGCACATACTGCCACTGGTGGCGTAGTCATGGGAACCCTGCAAGGCCTGGTGCCAGAACTAATGGCAACTGCTGAGTACTACGCTACACAAAATAAAAAACTATTGACCAAATCACCATTTGCTACCTGTTGCGTGTCCATGCTCATACACCCATGATGCCGTGCACACCCACCTTTGTCACTGGCGGCCATGACCAGCACATTTGGGGCAGTGATTCGGCTGCCAAAGGTGATTGCCTGGCACGTCTCCACCACCAGCAGCACCTCGCCGTACCTACAGAGTAGCAGGCAGTGAGGGCGCGCTTTGGTACAGCTCCACTATTCAAGCATGCCCACCCACTGCAGTTATATTGGTCCGCATCATCAGGCAGACTCCGGCATGCATGCACCGAAAGTCATGGAAGCCCAAACCTCCAACTGATGAAAATTTTGAACAAGAATTGTGCAAGCTCCCTTGCCATGCCGTACCCACGCCACCGGTTGACGCATGGTGGCAGCAACCCCATTGGCCCCTTCCACCACACCCGCACCTGCCCCTGCTGTACATTTTGCCCAGCGCCTCCCCCATTGCCTGCGCACTCAGCTCCTCCCTATCCCGGAACTTGAAGAAGCCATCCCCACCATGGCCTGCCAGATACACCTGCACGTCAGGCAGTCAGGGGTTCACGCAGGTGCCTGGCCATGGTATATGCCTACCCCTTACCTAACAAGCTGATTACATGAGTCCAGCATACAGTTGGATTGGCAGCCAGCCTTGCACAGCGCGCTCCTGGCACTGTTTATACCCCGCCAATTGCCAGGTAGCCATGCATTCAGCCAAGCACCACTGCACATCTCGAGGCATAAGCCAACCCGCTAAACATGAGCTGGATGGCAATCCACTGCACTGCACCACCCTGCACAAGGTTGTACTCACCAGTATTGTTGACTCGTTGTTTGACTGCAACCGCTTATGAGTAGGCATATGCCCTGGCAGGTCCCCTGTACACACGTGATCAATCCCTCCCTCAGGCCATATACACACACATGGCATGATCACAAGGAGGGCAAACAACGTGCGGGAACAGGTAAGCATGTGAGGGTTAACAGACACCTAACCCTCGCTGGTTGAGTTGCGGTTGCAGCCCCAGCATGCATGAAATGCAACCGAATTACAATTTTTGCTCCCAGATTACTATTGCCACAGGGGATGCTCAGAGGTGGTGATGACGACAGGAGCCTTACCTGTCAGTACCCCCAGGAAATTCGTCACACTGACATCCTCCCCTTGAAAATCTACTTGGGTGTGCCATGGCATCAGATTGTCACTACCCCCCGGCACTCTGATCACTTTGCCTGGCAGTGGGTTGCGGGCATTACACGCCACGTCATCGCCTAGCATAAGGATAATGTTCCCGTCTGTAAAGCCCAACCTGTTATTGAAAAAAATTAAATTAGTTTAAAATACTTCACTCTGTATTTCACTTGCCAGTATACAGACAGCAAAACTTTTCAAAATAATAGCTACACGGCGACCAGTTCCACTAACTGGACTGGGTTTAGGGTTTTTTTAGGGAGGGTACAAGTCCCCCGTTCACCTTTTCAAGGTCTGGTACATCCCCAGTGTGTTGGAGCTGTGGCGGTAGTTGAGCCAGTATCTTGAAGTTGCCACCAGGACTGCCCAGTTGTTGCGTGTAGCCAGAGCTGTGGATACGACGTGCACCCACACAAGAGTGGCCAGCACGCGGCTCAGCATGGCCTTGGCCTTGACAAGCGTAGATCCCCATGCCCTGGCTAGCTAGGTGCTCTGCTGGGTGCAGCTGTTCACCAGTAGGCTATTTTAAGTCTCGGGCGTTGGTGAAAGCATCCATATCCACACAAGAGGACGGGGACTAAGAGGTTTGGTTGCCCTATGTGGGTGAAAGCTCAGAATGTGGGCGCTCCCCCAGGCAATGCTTGTTGTTGGTTGTTTAGCCTACTTGCCTGTTGTGATAAGCACAAATACATTGTTGGCGTGACATTGCTTTCAGTGGAAACCAAGATATTATTGATACCACATAGATGGGTTGATCCTATTCACCTCCAAATGCCAGTGGATGCCGTTGAAGGTTTTGCCAAACGACGGCTTAACAAAGTAAATCTAGCTGGTTCCGAAAACAGATAATTTCAAGGTTTGGGGTCGCAGAGCGTTTTACTGACATTCGACAGTGCATATGCATGCATATCGTCGTGCCCATAAACTAGACCCCCTTTACATACAGGAAGTTCCTTCAAGGACCATTCTGGCACTGGTCTATCACTTGTAAAACCTCACGGCTTCCTGTTTGTATTCTTCCATCTTCCACACGACTCAGCCTGAGTCTCAGGTGAAAGCTGCTAGGCCAAAGTCAACGTTCCCTTGGCCACGATCAGATGGGCATTGATACGGCATCCCAGAACCTGGTTTGAGACGGCAGTTTTTCAACAGTACTGGACCCGGGTATGCTTTTTAGATGGAGTTTATCGGAGATGTTGTCTTTGGACGGCGTGTAGTTGACTGGATCTGGCAGTAGTTACAAACCTGGCACTTTGAGTGCACTACACCTCAAATGGCCAGTCAGTCCGAAGATCAGCAGTGCCGGCTTCTTGCGGGAGCTCCGGCGATTCTTGCACAAGTTCTACTCGCTCTACTAGCCTTTAGCTCTCTAGTTTACAAGAGGTTCGTCCTTGGTGGTGGTGGTTCCTGCTGGGTCACCAGACGTTACAGCATGAGTCACAGCCTGTTGACTCTTGCTTTTGCTGTAGGCACCAAGAAAAGCCACAACGGCCGTTGAAGATATGGGGGTTCGATGTAACAAAGCAAATAGTTTCAATGGCAGCCGCTCACTTTTGTGGTAGGTACCTGACTTTGCTGCCACTGCACTTTGGGTTGCTAAAGCATTGGGACATTGTCAATGCCTGTTTACTTCTGCCTGCAGGTATGCTCATCGCAGTGCTGGCTTCTCATGCTGCAAGCGCGTCTGAGTGTGCCTGGTACGCTTCTTTGCCAGTGTCTCTTGGTAACTACTGGCTCTGTTGGCCTTGTGAGTGAGGTTTCTGACTGTGGGCTGGCGGTACCTGTGCAGGTACTTTGTTGCATACACCGTGGACACCTCTTTGGGAGTCACAGTCACGGTATTGTTACACGGCCTAGTTGTCCGGTTTGCAAAGCACCGAGCAGCAACAGCAGAAGCTGCACGCAAGCCAGGGCAATGGTTTGACGTCATTCAGCAGTGCGGCTACTATGGTGCGGTCACAGCACTCGCACAGGCACTTGTTTCCACCTGTTTAACCATTGTCATTAACGCTGCCACCTGCCTGCAGGTGAGCCACCAAGTTGGTGGTACTGGTTTGCCCAGTGTTCAGAGTGGACAGTGTGCGTTATCATCGCACGGGCCTGCTGTGGCTTTGTGGTAAGTGACTGCTTAGTGTGCCAGCAGCACGTGGGCGCAGGTTGTGGAACACTGTAACGCGCTGGTCAGCAGCCGCCACCCATGGGTAGAGCTGCTTGCTTACACTTTGTTGGCGTGGCGTACAGGTGCTCATGTTGTCCGGCATTCTTCAAGGCATTGCCAAGCTCCTGGATGACCTGTACAAGGGCCACCCAGTTGCACTGCTGTACTCAGTGATGATCGCCTGCCCGCTATGCATGAACCTGCTCCAGGTACGCGGTAGCATGGCTGACTGTGTGGCCGGCGCCCCGCCATAAAACACCTTCACCACGGTTGCTGAGCGACGCCCTGCTGGGCTTGGGTCCTGGCTTGTGCTTCCATTTGTGTTTCCATTACAATTAATGCTGAAAACATGATACACGTGATCCAAGCCAATGGCCTCTGCGCATGAGCAACGCAGCATAGCAACACCTTCACGTTGGCAACGTGCAGTTGTGGTTACAAGACACCGTGCTCAAGTTCAAAAAGGCCATGGGCAGGCAACAGCAAGCGCAAGACGGCGATCAGGTGCAGCTCCTTGATGGCCATGCGGCTACCTCTGCACCCATCGTCAGCATCCAACCATCCACCTGAGCACCAGCACGCTGCCCATTACCATTACAATCAGCTCCCATGGCGCATCATGATGTCGCATCACATGCTTGGCAAGAAGCTGTCAACCAAGAGATCCTCCTCCCATCATGCCATCATGTTATTTGGCGCCGAGCAAGCATTGGCCCTACCAGCATGTCACAGCTGCAAATGTAGTAATATGTTGCCTGGTGTGCTGTTGGCAGGCCTACTATCAGTTTCCCTACCGCAAAACATACGGGCGTGTGACATACCCGCCGTGAGAGTCCGTCGTCTGATACGATGTCAAGACCCCGTACAGTAGATGTAGCCGCCATAGATTATTTTGTTGCATATTGGCAGCGTCCTTGTGATGGCGCACAGGGCAGTTGCCATACAAGTAGTGACAGTGGGACATATTCTGTCCACCAGATACGCTGCTGGCACCAGGCGCCTGGCAGCAAAGCCAGCGATGCTACTGTGAGCAGGGACAGAATTTAGTAGAGGAGAGAAATATGTGGCTAGGGGAGGGGGATGGAGTTGGGATACAATTGTGCAAGCATCACAGTCATTGGTAACAGGGTGCTGGTGCTCAGGTGGGATTGGAGGGATGATTACATTGCTCCATTGGAATGTCCTTGTATTTTGTGTTCCAGTCGAGGAATGCTCTGTCAGGTTTTTGTGTGGCATCCGCATCAAAAGCCCCAAACTTTGTCGGTTCAGCAGAACAATGACCCAAAATATTTTTATTACTTATTGCATCACCTTCTGCCAGTGTCCTTTTCAACTTCAACTTCCTAGACTAGGTGATTGAGGGGATCATCCAGCTTGCATATTGAATAATACATGGGCCATGACCACACAGGCCGGTGCATGCCGATCACTGTTGGACCCGGGTGGCATTTGCAGCAAAATAGCTTGTCTTTTCTCTTCAGGTGGATCGCACCCTGTGATTGTGTGTGTTGGCCCTGGCTGTCACCTGTGGGCGTTTTCTTTCTTACTTTATTTCTCTCTTAGTGGCGGTGGCCCACTGGGTGACGGTCAAATTGGATGTGGGGTTGAACATACAGCCGCCTTGCACAGTGCAATCCATGCTGACACAGGGCAACTGTTGCGAACTTTGCAGTGCAGTGCAGTGCAGACTTCAAATGTATGGCACCCCCTTATAGTTTATGGATCCGGGGATGGCTATTCAAAGTTATTTAGAAATGGCTGGTCCACTGGAGGAGGCTTGCCATTGCAATTAGTTGGCTGCAAATGTAAACATTATTCATTTTAATACATGTATCATACATATGTTACACCAAACCGTTTTTACGGTAGTACCCAGGCTGCATGCAGGCATTGGCTAACCTTGAAAGCCCGTGCGCATATGCGTCAAGCGCTTGACAGCGCGCGCCGTTCTTGCTCAGCCCGGGGTCCAAATTGTTATAGGTGCCCTGATGCAAGCCATGCCGGGCCCGGTCAGGGGCACCTAACGACGCCTTGGTGCGTAAAGGACGGGTCTTTATTTACTAACACAATTCACTGATACTCGGCACTCAAGTTCAAGTTGAGCCGCGCCCCCACTGGCAGGCTGAATCAGATCACTGCCATTAAAAGGCAAATTTTTGGAACTGGTCCATCATGGCGCTGAGACGCATTAAAGCCAAATCCGTGACGATGAAGTGTTACTAATCTTAAGATCATGAAATCATGCGATATCATGTGCAATAAATATTGTAATAATCAGATCCAACACTAGTACATGGATTGGCAAAATAGATGATTAATGCACTTCAAGTTGCCAACTCTATTTTTAGAAATACCTGAAATTGAATCAAATGCTATAGCTTGCAAACAAACAGGTCTGATACAAATTGTATCCGCAAAAGCATTAATGTGCATACTATGCTATTAGGCTAATCTACACTACCATCCGGACTCCGTGAACAGCGTCACTCACACTCGTCCATATGCTCAGAGTCTGGACCATCCTGGGGTCACACTCTGAATCCTTGCGACTTAAAATGCAATACCAATGTTGCCAGTTATTGCTTTTGGATCCCATGGGATTGCAATCGGCCACACCAGGGCTGTCCTTAATATACAAGCACTTCATTGTAAAATGCCAAAATGATACCATGCATGTACGATGAGACAATTCAACGTGGAAAATATTCACTGACAACTCGATGTGCAATTGCAGTCATTGCCGCCTACAATCCCACCCTCCATGTCCGCAAGTACCGCAACTCCTCCTTCATCACCCTCTCCGAGGTACGAATCACCCAGAGGAAACCACTCCTGTTATTAACTCTGCAACTTGTGCCGGCCACATACTACTTCGGCCACGATGGCCATGACTAAGCCAACCACCTGGCGCAGCCCACATCAAGGTAGCACCCACCGCAATCGGTCCGCACAGTAGCCGCCATCAACCCCCGCTTACACCGCCGCCGGTTCCCGCACGTCCGCCTGCGCTTGGTATGCATCCAGGTACTGCAGCGCCGCCGGCTTAAAATCCCCCATGGTCTTGTACTTGACAAAGGGCACAGGCAGGTTGCGCAAGGCGGCAGACAGCTTCACGGCGACCTGGAGCATGGGCCGGGTGACAGCATGATCATGAGGGGCATGGCACACAGGCTGCAGATCTGATGAGGATGGGAGCAGGAATCTGTGTGCAGATAATGCAATGGTTCATCACAAGCATTGTAGATACAGACGCAGGGTTGTGGACTTTGGTATAGCTTTGTTGGTGAGGCAAGAACGGCTGGTTGAAATGCGTGTGATGCCGGGCAAGGCATCATAAGCATGAGGCACACAATGCATACACTCGGCACCACTGATGATGTGCACAGCTGCTGGCGCCTCACCTCGGGCCGCCCGTTGAGTGCCCGCTTGAGGGGCTGCAGGTAGGTCCTGATGCCAAAGATGATGGCTCCTGTCTTGGGAAGGCGCACAAAGGTCTGGCGCTCCACCCGCAGGTACAGGCGCTCACCTGCACGTGGGTGGTGGTAAGGGGAAGATACTATACAGGGGATTTAAATTCCAGCGTGCATTTGTTCCATCTTGTTGTAACAGTCCGCAGCCAATAGATGCAACCAGCGCCACTGGCATTGCATGGCAAGGCCGCCTGTGTCAGCATAATGATGGGGTTGATGATGGGGTAGGGCACATACTGCTGCTGCTTACTGCCATGCAGGCAGTGCCGCCAATCCTCGCTGCCGGTATGACCCGCCCACCTGCATTTTCTGCTGTGATCCCCTCCGCGGTGCTGACCTGCTCATCATCCCTTACCAGCGCCACCATGAACTCCTCGTTGACAGGCTGGTGCAGGTTGCCGTTGCTGTCTATGCCCCAGTTTGCGCGCGTGAAGGGGCGCCCTGGCTTGAGCTTGCTCATGAACACGTCCACGTGCTCAGCGATGTTATCGATGAAGCCCTGCAGGGAGGAGTGGGCATCAGCACAGATGAATTATATTTAATATACATGGGTCAGAAAGGCAGCCCAGCACTGGAGACCTATACGTATCATTGGAGGGGCAGAAGGTAGGTCAGATAGGGTACTTCACCAGCGAAACTTTCAAAATGGGCATTGGATGGGCCTCTGATCAGAGAATAATTCTTGGCATGAACACAGATTGGCGCTTTGGCAGCACCATGATGACTAGGATTGACTGAAATCGTGCCTGCAAAGAACATGCATGATGCGACCATTGCAAGAATGCTGTCCAGAGGCTGCATAACCCCTTGGTCCCTTTGCGCCCACCAGCAACTACGCCCAGTACCCCAGCCCCACGTACCGGCACCGGCTCATGAATGCGCTGCAGGTCAAGGAACATTTTCTGATGGATGTTCCAGCGCAGTGGGAAGCACACCACCGCTGACACCATGCGCATGGTGCCCGCGTCATCCGCCACAACCACAAAGTCCTCCTGCAAGCGATGGTGCGGTGGGGCAGGTGAGGAGGTATTGAAGGTGGGGCCTATGGCCTAAATATAACTATGTTTCTTACGTGCGTACTTACTTCCATGCATTCACGCAATACAGGCAGATCAGCAAGATTGGACGCGTACTTGGTATGCATCGACCCATGCAGGAAATGTACATTTAGGACAATGATGGGTACCTTACCCCCGCATGCACCCATGGCAAGTATACCTCGGCCATAGCGCAACCAGTGGTTGCAATGCCGGGTCACGCCATTCACCCATACAGACACGGGAGTCCTACCCTATGGTGCCCCCCGCCACCTCTTCCCCCCTCACCTGCACCAGCAGCGCCATGACCTCCAGCGGGTCGATGTCTGGCGAGGCCAGGTCAAACTGCTCCCCTGTGGCGTAGTTGGTGATGGTGCGCCCATCATAATAGAAGCGGTCGGGGTAGGCGGTTGGCAGGTAAGCGCAAATCTCCTCAAGCAGCTCGCGGTTGGCGGCCTTGGCCTGGCGCGGGGGGGGGCGGAGGGGGTGTTCAGGAACAACGATATGGCAGCACATGGGCGCGCCAGAAAAATTGGTGCACGCATGTAAAACATGGATAAGCAAGCGCCATATTAAATGTAATTAATGAGTGTATCTTCAAAACAGTAAATAAACAATTGAAATAAAAAACCGAGAATATGAAAATAAAAGGTTACAAACAAACACCATCGTATATTTAAAGCATGTGCAAATCCTGACTTGATATACAATACCAAAGTAATCACAAACTAAAGAAACCGCAGTGGTCGAGACTTAGTGTGGGCATGTCAGCCTGAGTGCGGTTCAAACATGCCATAGCTCGCCCCGTCAACTGCCCATTGAGCTCCTCCTGGCATAACAAATTACGCCTCACCGACCGCCAGAGAATCCACCCTGCCCGCTATAGCCCCTGCCCTCCCATAGGCACACCACCCACCCACCTCCGGCGAGTCTGATATGATCACCTGGCGCTTGGTGCGCAGGTACTCGCGCCGCTGCACCATCTCCTCGTCGTAGAACTCGTCGATCTCAAGCCAGTCTTCGGGCTTCATGGGCTGGATGCCCATGGTCATGCGGTAGGGGCCGGGCTTGAAGGGCTGGTAGTCACGGGCAATCTGCAAGGGGGGAGATGGCAACCAGGGTCAGGTAGCAGGGGGGGCCAATGCACCTCAATGAGGGAGATGGGGTGCAGCTGCCTGCTCTAGATACCTTGGTGTGCAAGTGGGCAAGAATTCCCGTGTGTGGTTTAGCCATTGTGCTTAGAAGCAAGAGTGACTGTAGGAATCCAAGGCTGTGTGCAGATCATGGTGAGTGGTGCCACTGAGGGGGAAGTGGGGCATGGCAGGCAGAAGAAGCAAGGCAGTTGAGCTGAAGGTGGACGAATGTACATTCCAAACACTGTACATTGCGTGGTGTTGGGGAACCCAGGCTAAGTGTGCGCAGGACATAACACAATGCAGGTATGGGGTAGTGGCATACCGTGCTGAAGGGACACTTGCCACCCGCCTCACTGCTGGCCACCACATGCAGCCTGGGGCGGGTGGGCATGCTCGGGTGGGGTGCGGCAGCACGCGCGCGGCGGGACAGCCGGGCAGGCCAGCGCTGCACCTGCGGGAGGACAACGCCGGTGGTTGGTGGGCAACCAAGCTCTGCTTCTGGCATCCATACCAGATGGGCATTGCCCAAAAACCTGCTGCTACAGGTGGTGGTCAAGTCTTAGCAGGCAAGGTTCCATTGCTATGCTGTGCACTCTTCCCCAACACATGCCACATACTATTGGAAGGAGCCAGTGTCCTTGCAAGTGCTCTTGCACGTGTTCACGTGCAGGTCAGCGCTGGGATTCACTGCCGCGCTGCTAGCAGTGGAAACCTAAACCCCAGCTGGGGTGAGGTGACTAACGCATGGTTCAGCAAACCTTGGCAAGCTTCAGGTCGCTGTGGACAGCTGGTTTCAGCAAGACAGGCCTCATGATGAGCAGTGTCGTGAGTGGGTCCACTATGTGATGCCTGCAGAGGCAAGTACATGTGAGCACCCTTTGGAGGGATCATACAATCCACCTGGGAGCATGCAATTCACATGGCACATGCCAGGGGGGCCAACGGCCCAATAACCAAGCAAATGCTTCTTGGCAACCTGTGTCAATATATATGACGAACTACTTTAGTGCACGTATGAGTGCACCTTGGCCTGAACTCTGCAAGGTGACACCTAGCAACGCCCAAAGTTATGCTTCAGGGTATGGGGTTGTTGTCCGTGGCAGCAGGTCTATCTATATTCGGGCGCTGACGTGTAACGTGTGTGCTGCTTATCAAAGAGAACATGTTTTGGCAGCATTCTTGCGTTCGCTGCATAGAAGACGAGTATTGGGGCCTGAACCACTGTTCAAGTTCAGCTGAATTGGGCCCAGCATGCATGCAGACACCCAAGACGATATGTAACCTCGAGCACACTTGCTGCAGAGGCTTGCACGCGTAGACGTTGTTTACCTTGCCGATCCAGAGTTCACCGCAGTGGATTACCTTCCCGAGCTGGGGAAGCAGGAAACCAGGAACTTGGGGTGGAGTCCCGTGCGACCCGTGACACCCGTGGGGCAGGTGGTTGTACAGGTGGCCCCTTGTTGTTAAGCCTGTCGTTTCTTTCTCGTGCAACACCGAGGCAGCAGCGCAAGGAGTAGAAATAAGGCAGTCCGAGAACCCACTAAGGCAATACCCGAGCTCAGGTGGGCACTCGTCATTCACGTAAAGTGGTGGGTATTGTTGAAAACGAGGGAGACAACACAGATGGCGCCAAGCGGGATCGGTGTGATGTCGCACTTGACGGCCCGTTGGTCCAACCTGGCGTTGCTGCTTTCTGGATCCAATGCAGTATTGATGGCAGCAGCACATACGGAGCTTCGTGGCAAGGGGTTCAACTGCGGGCCGTGTGCAGATGCCTGCAATGGTCAGTTCGGGTTGCTCGGGTCAAATTGCATAGAAAACAGCGTGCCTGCGCCTAAACCGAGTGTGTGGGTTTTAATCTTGGTGGGCACCATTTGGCCAATGGAACTGCCGCGTGAGCCTCAGAAAGCTTCGGAAGCAGTGGGTGCTTGAATGGCCCAGGCACCACCAGTGGGTGTAAACTTTGCACCACTGAGTGGGTGGCACCAGGAGTCAGGCACTCCAGTGCACTGCCCTATAAGGTAAGGTCTCCTTGCATGTTCGACACATATCCTAGCTAGTATGTGTGTGAAAGGGCTGGTCTACTGAACCACATATTTGACAGCAGTATACCGCGGCGCGCCGCATGCAATGAATTGCTAAAACATATATGGCCAACAAGATGTTGCGGCAGTGGTTAAACCTTTAAAATATTCCTTGTCCAGCGGGTGCTGCCACGGCAGGATGCACTTGCTAGCCAGCGCCATAGACACCAAGAGAATGCTTTTTTGCACTAAATTGCAGTTACAGTAAAATGATCACAGTGACTTGCGTAACCAACTTGCGTTTGCAGTTCAAATTTTATAGGCCTCCAAACTAAAAGGAATAACTCGGTATGGCAACAAGACTTTTCTAGGCGTGGACTGAACCTATGACCAACTAAATATACAATGTGGAGTGCAGCGCTTGGTTTGAGATGTCACGCTGTGGTCCTAACAATTGGGCCCTGCATTGGAACATCTGTGCATTGCGCGCTTTTGTGACAAGTAGCTATAAAGAAGTGTGTAATAAAGAACTAATTTGCCTTCTGCCATGTTCTACAAGTAGCTAAATGGGTGAGAAACTACGAGGAATAAATATGCAACACCATATGGGCAGAAATGAGCAGTGCACAGGGGATGCAACACAGAGTAAGGTACAAGTCAGGATGGACATGCATATCCTTTCAAGTGTAAAACACGCTGAAAGCAAACACACACAAAAAATACCTCCAATTAGGCCGCGACACTGGTTGTTCAAATATCAGAGCCAATGCCAGCGAGAATATGGCCTGCTGATTAATTTTATGGTATGCAATTGAAAGGTCGTTCACCTCCTAGCTTACGTTGCCAACCCACGACAGTGGTAGAGGCTCCCACCGCCGTACCCAAAACCCTACCCAAGGGTTTGCTCAAGCCGCTGCACTGTGCTTGTCCAGGAAGGCTAGCGTAACCTCCTTGTAGGGCTTCATGGTCTTGTAGTTAATCATGTCCTCTGGCAGGTTCCGGAAGGCTGATGCCAGCTTGGCGCACTCCTCGGGCCGCGAGGCAAACCACTTGAGGGGCCGGATGTACGTCCTGATGGTGAACAGCGCAGCGCGGGTGCGGGGCAGGCGCACAAAGGTCTCGCGCTCGTTGCGCATGTACAGGCGGTCGCCGGCGTTCTCTGGGGTGATGGGCTCATCCACATATCCGCGCATGCTGCAGGAGGGGGATGCAATTGTGGTCAGTGGCATGTGTGAGGAACCAGGGAGTTAATCAGGGCGTGCCAGGAGGGATGGAGAGGTTTAGGGCATCAGCATCAGCCATGTTGAAATGCAACTTATTAAATATTTTCATTTAAAATAATTAATCATTTACAGTTTAACATCTGGCGCCATGGGAATACATATGGTGGCGTACACGGTGCTGAGTGCTTTGATGCACAGGAATGTACATGGAATTACAGACCCCACACAGCCACCGCTGCATGCCCCCACCATGACATGCCTCATCCCCACACGGCCACCCACCTGGCGTTGATGATGTTCCCCGCCTTGGCCTCGTAGATCTGCTCCTCCACCAGCGGCTGGAACAGCGTGGGGTTGTCGCTGATGGACCAGTTGGCGCGCCAGAAGTGCAGCTCGGTGGTGAGGCGGGTCATAAAAGCGATAACCGGCTTCTCAATCTCCTTGGCAAAAAAGGGCACCGGCTCGTGCACCCGGTGGAGGTCCATGCCCAGCTTCTGCTGGAGAGACCAGCGGGCGGGGAAGCACACCACGCCCGAGGTGAAGCACAGGCCCTTCCCGGGCACGTCCTGCATGAAGCATAGGTCCTCCTGTGCAGGGGGACCAAGGGGGGGAGGTTTAGTTGTGGGAACTGGGGAGGAAGGATGTGGCAGTGCTGGCTGGCAATGTTTGCGTCTGTACTTGTGCAGAACAGGATGCATTGCATTGCACATTGTGGATGGTGTCCAATAGACAGCATGTAGGGGATGAGACGCCCAGGTAGCTAAGAACTCCCTCAGAGCAATTAGCACCCCCCGGGGTGTGTGCATATGCGCAAAAGCATGCATTTTTGCTGCCAGGCCCCGCGCCAGGTGGGGTCCGATGCTTGCTGCCCAGCCTCACCTGCACCAGCATGCCGCACAGCTCCAAGGGGTGCTGCGTCTTGTCCGAGATGTCAATTCTGTCCCCGGTGGCAATGTTGGTGAGCACATTCCCCTCGCGCACAAAGCGGTCGGGGAAGCGGTCCGGCAGGAAGTCAAACAGCATCTCAAGCAACTCCCAGTTGGCATCCAAAGCCTGCAAAAGGGGGGAATTGCTGATGTGAGAAGGTAGGCGGTGCGATGTGTGGCACAATAGTTGGCGCATGCCAGGTGGGTACCAGGTAGCACCTATCAAGCCAATGGCTCCATGGTGTGTGTGGAGCAGGGTGTGGCAATAGCACATGCTCACAGGGTTTCCTGCCGTGCAGCCTTTCCTGCCATCTCACTACATCGTGTGCAGCTGTGCCGCTACACCCTCCCTCACTCACCCCCTCGTAGTCAATTGACCCCATCACAATGTCCCTCTCCTCCTTCAGCAGCTGGCGCCGGGACTCCATCTCCTCGTCATAGAACTCGTCAATCTCGATCCAGTTCTTGATGTCCAGCGGCTCCAGGCCCATGGTCATCTTGTAGGGGCCCGCCTTGTAGGGGAGGTACACAGGGGAGTTGACAGACATGGGCTGCGTGGGGGCGTCCATCAGAGCGGCGTGAAGGGGTTTGCCGCTGGCGTCGCCAAAGCCAAAGGGGCACTTCATGGCGTGGCAGGGGAGGGTGGCCTGGCGGGCGGGGCGGGCCACGCGCTGCAAGGGGGGAAGGGTGTGGTGGGGGGTGGGCTTGTGGGTTTGCTGGGCAATGCGGTGGTTACCAGGCAGTAAATGTTGCTGCGAAGAGGTGCAATAATCTGGATGCACCCGCATTGTTGGGTTTTCAGCGTCTGTGCAGTGCCCACTTGGCATGTT
The DNA here is from genome assembly GCA_032358255.1 of Heterotrichella gracilis. NCBI lineage: Eukaryota > Xanthophyceae > Tribonematales > Xanthonemataceae > Heterotrichella > Heterotrichella gracilis. The sequence continues at coordinate 53,441 of JAULBX010007551.1, read as the reverse complement.
GGGACAAAGCTGGCAGGGTACAGCATGGCATGTGGGGATGAGTCACACACCTTTGTCGTTACTGGCAAAGCAGTGGGGCGAAGCGTGACGGTCTTCATGGCTGCCTTTATGACGAGACTGACGAAGGGTGACCTGCTATTCGGGAAAGGATCGTTGATCAATTGAGCCGGGGCATCGTCACCTGCCATTAATTCGAATGAGTGGGTGGAAACTCGGGACATAAGGCCTGTAGTTTGCACTTGTTCAGGTGACAGTGTGCCTTGTTCCAAGACTGAAAACTACATCGCCACTGTATTCTCACAAGACAACGGCATCAGCAGGGCAAGTGGCATAAATCGCAGCATGACTCCAGGGTTTCCTGCAACGTCTGTACATGCCATGAACCAACCACGACGTCGACCAAAGCTACGTAAACCACGAGTTTGCAGGCGCCTATGTGCGGGACCGGCGTCAGAAGAAACCAGTGCAGTCAGGCAGAGCATCGTGCCCCGAGTGGAAGTTGTTAGGTTGGCGCCAAGGTACATAGCAACATCTGAACCTCGTTGTGTGGCGACAGGTACACGACGCGTGCAACAAGCAGGGTGCAGGCGAACCTCAGCAAAAACCAACGCTTCGAGTGATAAGCTCAGGATCGTTGAGGGCTATCGTGCACTTGCCTGGTATGGTGCCGACCAGCTGTTCCGGTGGTGCCCACTTGGAGCGACGTTGATGTGGTATGTGGTAGTGGTATGTGGACAGGGGGAACTTAAAGCAGCAGCTCGGTTCCTGGCAGTGCACCGACGTAGTAGCCACTACCTATTATAGTTTGCACAGCGTTAAACGGCCATGAACTTTGCAGTCAATTGGTTTAAACTATCATCTTGGTCGAGCATATGCACCCCATATGGGCCCAGCTGGTGCAGCCACGTGAACCCCCGCTTACAAAATTACGCAATTTGGAAAAGACCGTGAAATTACCCTAATTACGTCCGGCGGTTGCTTTCTTTATATCCGACAGCTTTCCGGAGACTTTCGGGAACCGTGAAAACTGTCCGGCCTCCGAAACATCTCCGGGCAAAAACTTCTAGAAGTTGGGGCATGGTTGTTGAGCACATACCTTGGCTGGTGCTAGGGTTACGGTGCTGAGGTCTTGACGATCTTGCGCTGCGTTACTTCCGGACGACGTCGCCAGCCTTTCAGGTAGGTTCCCTCTTCACCATATAGATGCATGCATGGAAACCCTAGTGCTGCCGGGACCCCCTACACTGCATACGCCCAAACACATAGGGCGTGGGACAGTGCAACACTTCCATGATTGTCCACTCATGATGGACATGGCGAGGCCTGACAGGCACGTGGGCATGTGCAGGCACGTGGACACTTCCTCCAGCAACAAGCACGAGAGCAACTATGGGAAAGAGTACGCAATGCAACCCGTAACCAGTTGCAAATAGGCAGAATAGGGTTCTCGAATGTCCACTGGTGGGCGGCTTTGTGCTACGTGCACAATACCACCTTCCCTCATATATGGCACATGGCAAGGACCAACTGGCCCATTGGCATGCTAGACTTAAAAGTTTGGTTGTATGCTTATAATGAGAGAAAAACTACTTCACTCGCTTCGGAGTAAAGCATATGTGGGTTATGTGGGTTGCCGTAGACTCCTGTTTTGGGGATACAGCTTGTCCCACCCCCCACCACCACCCACAGGGTCTCATGCCCTGGCTGGTGCAACCCCGGCACCCCAGGCACCCCTGCAGTGCCCGGCTTCATAGTGCAGTTTGGTATCCAATACTCTTGATTACATGAACCACACCGCACACACTGGCGGTGCTGGCACACCACGGCTGGTGGCAGGCAATTAGGCGCCAATCGCCACCCCACCAATGCCCCCTCCCTTCCCGCCCCCGCACCTGGCGGTATGTCTCACCCCTTGGCACCCATGCCCCCTGCAGCCCATCCCCTGGACCAGCTGGGCGAGGCTGAGATCGCGGCAGCTGCAGCGGCATGCAAGGCGCACGCCTCCGCCGCAAACCTGCCCGAGCTGCGCTTCAACACCATTGCAAACCAGGTAACTAAATAAGGCACACTGTTCAGTTGTCTACTTCTTCTCTTTTACTGTTATAACTTACAGCCAATTTAATATAATATTATTAATAACATTTAAATGCACCCCCGCCAGGGTGACTCAATCATGGTATAGTCCCCCCCCTCCCACACCGCTCACCCTCCCTTCTCCCCCTGGCAGGAGCCCACCAAGGCGGCCCTGCTTGCCTTTGAGAAGGGCGGTCCCAAGCCCCCGCGCGTTGCCTTCTGCATCCTGCAGACCCCCCCCGCCTACTGCGTGTATGAGGCGCTGGTTGACCTGGACGTGTACCCAGCGGTGGTGGTGGACTGGAAGGAGGTGCGGCGCTGCAGGAAAATTAGCAGGAAAATTTTAACCAGCAGGAAGAAATGAAATACCTAGCAGTCATGGGGTTTAAAAACTGTGCTGAGCACAGCCACACCCTATTGCAGGGTTTGGATAAAGTGTCAGGAACAAGCTGCCGATGTTGGCCTGCCGTATTACAGTGTGCGCTCTTATATGCAAACAACTCTAAACCCTAAACCCTATCTAAGGATGAGCGTCAGCTGCTCGCTCACCTCCCCTGCCTGCCCCAGGTTGAGGGCGTGCAGCCCCTTGCCTCCCCTGATGACTGCTTCCTGGCTGAGGAGATCTGCAAGTCAGACCCCACCGTGCAGCAGCTGCTGAAGGAGCATTATGGGGTCACTGACATGGACCTGGTGAGATGCGACCCGTGGTCAGGTGAGGGTGGGAGTGGTGGGGGGGTAGGATAATGGGAAAGGGGGGGGAGAAATAGGGTTTGGGGGGTAATGAGGGCACGGCATGATGCAGGGGATGAGGTGACGGGGGGATGGGTCAAGGCGTGCAGCTGGCTACGTCACCATACACAGATTAGTTGGCTGATTACATGCACTCCAATCTAGCCAGATTGGTAGCCAGCCATCTGAAATAAGGTGTCCTCAGAGCATTAAGGGGTGGTGCCCATATCCTGACCAAAGTTTTAGCATGCCCCATGGCCGTGTGTTGCCTGCCAGCCCCAGATGCTGTGCCAACGGCATGGTACTCCCCTCACCTGCTCGCAATCCCCCCCCTTGCAGTCCACCTTGCCCCCGTCCCTGGGCGCCTGATCCAGACCTGGATGTATGTGTGCATGGGCAGCAACGATGACAACCACTACGCGCACCCAATCGACTTCCTCCCTACTGTGGATCTCAACCTCAAGAAGGTGAGGGCGAAGGGCCTTTGGAGGGTACATGGTTTATCCGTGAGGGCTGTATGTACTGCAGTGCCAGTGATGCGACTCTATGTACAGTCCCATGCTTGCCTGCCTTTGCCATGCACACCGCTGCGTCCTGCTGACATGGCTGCGGCCATCGCAATCTTACCGATTGGACATTGCTTGGACATGTTTATACATGATCATGATGTATACAATTAGCATTATTATACATTAAAGTAATAACACGGTATGAAGTTTCCACTTGCCTGCCTTGCCCAAAACCACTACCGTAATCCATCCCACCCCCCGCCAGGTGCTGCGCATCGACAGGCCCTACGAGGAGGCTGGCCTGCCCCCGCCCAAGGTGCCCGACACCCCCCTCAACTACCACCGCGACCTGTGCTCCAAGCCCTGGCGCACAGACATCAAACCCCTTAATGTGGTGCAGCCCGAGGGGCCCTCCTTTACCGTGGATGGCGGGCTCATCAAGTGGCAGAAGTGGAACATACGCACCTCCTTCAACTACCGCGAGGGGCTGGTGCTGCACAATGTGGGGTAGGGGCACAGCAATCATGGTTCCTGTAGGGTTTGTATGGAACCCTGATTTGTAAGGAACCCTACAAACCAGGGTTATAAACCCTGATTGGTCAGTCCCACCATGCTACATGTGCGTAACCCCTGCCAAACAGTCCGCCAGTATATGTAAACCCTGTATCTTTATAGATCCTCAGTGCAAATGGGACCACTGTCCATCCCAGTCAACTCTGCAACCACATGGAAAGGCAGCCCATGGGACTCACTACGTGTGGACTTTGTGGTCATATTACATCCTTAGTGGTACAACTCCCCACGTTGCCCATGTTGGTAACCTTCCCCCGCCCCGCCAGGTACGAGGACGGCGGCGAGGTGCGCCCCGTCATCCACCGCGCCTCCCTGGTTGAGATGGCCGTGCCCTACGCCGACCCCCGCCAGCCCTTTGTGCGCAAGTGCGCCTTTGACGTGGGCGACTACGGGCTGGGCAACTGCTGCAACTCGCTGGAGCTGGGCTGCGACTGCCTGGGCCACATTCACTACTTTGATGCGGTGCTCAACAACAGCAAGGGTGAGGCGGGGGCAAAATCCAGCACTGATATAAATACCGTTATAAATAATGATTTTTCTGTTACAATTTCATATTTAACTGCGATCACATCCACTACTTTGACGCGGTGCTCAACAACAGCAAGGGTGCGCGGGGGCGCAATACAGCACTAGTTTGAAATCAAGAAGAAGAAATGTTTAAAGTTAATTGCATTTTCTGTCATAAACTGTTTAATATATAGAAAAGAACAAAAGACGTGCAGTGCTTTCAATTTACAATTCTACTTTCAAAATATCTTGCAGCAATTCTTGCTGCAGTAAGGCCAGTGCAGTACCCGTGTCCTGTGGATTGGGGTCCTTGGCCAGCGTCTTATGCAACACCAGTGCAATGCTGCATCATCTGCCCACACCCCGTCGTCAAACCCTCCTCCTCTGCACCACCCGCCCTCCTCCCCTTGACCCCACTCCCCTCCACCCCCTGCAGGCGACCCCTACGTGCTTAAGAAGGCCGTATGCCTGCACGAGGAGGACGCCTCCATCCTGTTCAAGCACATGGACTACCGCAGCGGCCACGCCGAGGTGCGCCGCAGCCGCCGCCTGGTGCTGTCCTTCATATCAACGGTGGTCAACTACGAGTACGCGTTCTACTGGTATTTCTACCAGGTGAGGAATAGTTTCCCCGTCGAGTAGGGTGCTGCATATGCAAGCGGAAGGTTTGGAGCGCGGCTAGCAGGGAATGCGGGTATTATTATAACCTAGCAGGATATAAGGTTATTATTATACCCTAGCAGGGAATGTGGGTATCATTTCAGCCAAGAAGGGAGCGTGAATTCTGCATGCTGTGCCAGAAATAGCCTTGCTTCCACAGTGCCACCTCATACTTGCACCCATCACCAACCCACCTACCTGGGCCCTGGGGTACCCACCGCAAGCTGCACACACACCAATGCAACATTTCTTCGGTTTTCCTATAAAACGTACCCATTCATTGTCCTTTCAACTACATCAGTGTCTAATCATGTGCCCTGGTTACATGAATAAGGTTTACAAAACCCACCAACACCATGCCCCTCCCTTGCGCTCACCTCCCCCCCACCCCCCCAGGACGGCACCATCGGCTACGAGATCAAGCTCACCGGTGAGCTGTCCACCAACCTGCTTGCCCCGGGTGAGGCTGAGCCCCAGTTTGGCACACTGGTGGCGCCCGGGGTGAACGCGCAGCACCACCAGCACATGTTTGTGGCGCGGCTGGACATGGCGGTGGACGATGCGCAGGGGGGGAAGGACCTGGTGGTGACCGAGGTGAGCAGGAGGGGAGGGAAAGGAGGAAGTTGAAGTTTTTTTAACTACATTTTTAAAGAATGCATTTGGCTGCTATCCTTGAGCTTGAGAGACATCCATCGGGTTGTCCGCCCCATTCAGGGTTTTGCCTAAACCCTCAACCCAAGCGCATTTCTGATTAATTGGTGCCCTCTCCAGGTGAACGTCGAGGCGCTGCCTGACGGGCCTGGCAACGAGTACGGCAATGGCTTCCACGGTGTGGAGGTGGAGCTTAAGAGCGAGAAGGAGGCGCAGCGCGTGCACAACGCGGCCACCGCACGCTACTGGAAGATCAAGAACCCGGCGTCCAAGAACCCAATGAGCGGTACGTCGCAGACGGGTATCCTGCCTGCATCAAGTGCGCTACATGGTTGCGGTTCCCTGCTGTGTGCCTGCGCGCTGGCCACTAGCATACATGTGCACAATGTACTAAAATGAAAATAGTCACAATTGTTACGAAGTTAGCAGTGTACACCAGGATGCTGTGTGGGCATCCACCAGCAGTGCACCACCAATGGGGCGGCGCCAGCTGCGTGGACTTCAATGAAGCGCCACTAGCGGCGCAGCAAATGAACCCCTGCTGCAAACCATATTGACCCTACCTGCAATCCCGCCTGCCTGCACACCCTGCCTGGATGCACCACCAGCTGCACTTCCCGTTGACCCCTCTACCACCCTCCCAGGCCATTTGCCCCTCATGGTCCCTGCTTGCTCACCCTCCCCATACCCTAAAACCCTAAACCCTACACCCCCTCCTCGCAGGCTCCTCCGTGGCCTACAAGCTTGTGGGCAACCAGCAGCCGCTGCTCCTGGCCAAGCCCTACTCGGACATATACAAGCGGGGCGTGTTTGCCACCAAGAACCTGTGGGTCACACCGCATGCGGAGGGGGAGAGGTGGCCCGCAGGCGACTACCCGCTGCAGGGCTGCAAGGCAGGGGAGGGCCTGCCGGTGTGGACCGCAGGGGTGCGTGGCACAAAACCCTGGCATACACCCTACTTCCTGATGTAAATTTTTATGTGGGAGCGCTTGGGATCCCTTGCCTGTGCTTTACTGCACAAGCATGGTCCCAGTGGCAATGCTCCTACAGGGGTGTATGTATAACACTACCTCAATCTGCTGCGTGATCTGCCCAGCTCCCACCTTGAACCCCCCTTGTCTCGCCCCCCTTGCAGGACCGCCTCATCTCCAACGCCGATCCCGTTGTGTGGTACGCCTTTGGCCTCACCCACATCCCGAGGGTGGAGGACTTCCCGGTCATGCCGTGCGAGTTTGTGGGCTTCCACCTCAAGCCCTTTGGGTTCTTTGATGGCAACCCTGGCATCGACATCCCACACAAGCCCAATGCCGCGTCTGCGCTGCACGCTGGGTGCTGCAACGGCACAGCCAACGGTGTGAATGGGGTGAATGGTGTTCACTAAGAGTTTGCAGGGTTGGCTGGCTGGCTAAGGAAGGGGGACAGCATTGGGGGCTTATGGGCGGTGGGCGATGGGAGCAGGGAATGATGCAGAATTTATTAATGGTGTATTTTACAGTATATGTGGGTGTATGGATGACTGCAGTTGCTGGCTAGACAGCACAGCGCTGCCTGTTTACGGGTGGTGGGCAGTAACAGGTGGATTTTTGAGTATGTGTATAGTATACAGTGGATATGGGTGCCTGAAGAGTGCAGTTGCTGGCTAGACAGCAAGTGCACAGCAATACCTGTTCCGAAATGTGATATGAGACTCTCTATGCAAATTATTTCAGCTCTCAGTCGTTGTGATGGTGTGGTGCACCTAGGTGTCTGTGCACAGTCTTGTGCACTAGCCATCAGGTTGTGCGGCCATGCAGGGTTGTTGCGCTTGTGCAGCGGTGAACTATTCAGTTGATTACAGAATTGCAATTTGCGCACTGCTAGTTGGCACTTTGATAACTAATATTAGCATTGTCTGTATCGTAATTGATGGCCGGCCATGTCAGGGGAGTGGAAATATCTGAGTGGGAACAAGGGCTTTGAGCTTTGAGCTTTTTAGCCCACCCACACTTTGAGCTTTGAGCAACATCTGATCCACATTCACATGGTGGGGACTGATGCCGTCCCCATAACGTCCTTCTCACCAGATTCGCACCAGGTGCACAACGACTGCCCACGATACAAACAACTTGATAGAGGCAAAGCGTCAAGACGATTTGCAAGGCTTCAGATCACATCACAGCTTGACCTTGCCCGAGGGCACCAGATCTTACAGCACCAGCTGCAAGCAAACTGGGCACCAACCAAAGTGGGCGTCATCCCGCCATCATCCGATTATCTAGCCCCAAATCTTGCGAGTCGTGCAGCTTCTTCGTAACCGGTGCTTATATCGGGCGATGTACATCTGAACTTGGTTCTGTCTGTGCTTGGTCTTCATCGGGCCTCTTGCGGTTGGCGAATTCTGCCAGCCCTGATTGTTGCCAACACATTAGAGGTACGGTTGATGGCTCAGTCCGCCCATGCAACAAAGTCCTGTCTCCAACCGAAAGTAGGTTTCTGGGATGTATGACTAAAGTCTTATCTTTGTTGGGCGTAGCGAGTTCCGCCTGTTTTCGTAGTCAGTCTGTGTAACCTTGTACCCCTGTCGTAGATCATGCTTTAATGCGACAAGCTGTTAGCGACGTCCTTCACTCGGCATTCGAGCCACACTGCAGAGCCCAGAAAATGTTGTGTGCCCCAATATTATTGACGAACAAAGTCCGATCGCAGGGGGCGTCGTCTCGAGTGAAACAGCTCCCTCGTTTGGCGCTTTCATCCCAGTCACCATGGCGCAAGTACTTGGGCACTGCAATGCCCTGTGCAGCAGCCGAAGCACCCGCAGCACATTTGGTGCACAAGACAGCAGGGTCGTGCGTCTGAGGCCTGCTCGGATGCCTAGGTACGTGATCCCAACACCTGTACCCTGCCACTACTACACTGCATCTAGTTGTCTGCTGGTCCTTGTGCTAGACAGCCTAACGACAACGGTTCTAGCCACCTCTGTTCTGCATCAGCTGGTTTCAGGCCTCGTCTCTGCTTCACATTGACCTTGACTGCCCGTTTATACTCCACCAGATTCAGCCCTGCTGGCCTTGGCTCCCAACCCCATCAACCAGCCACTGGCCTGAGGCCTGGCTTCCGGCATAGAACCCAGGCCTCCAGCTCTGCAGCCGTGCCTGCCTCTCCAGAACCAGTACCTGAGCCAACTGTCAAGGTGTGTAGCTACAGGCAGTGCAGCTCTTGATGCATTGCTCCTGTACACAATCACGCTGCTTGTTGGGTGCAAGCCACACGAAATGTGCCTTCACACGTTGATCATGCCACAGCCCAATGGTAGGTGGGGTGCTCACGGCGCCTGGGTGTTGCTTGCACACAGGATGCTGCGCCTGCTGCTGCTGCTGGAGTTGTGCCAGAGTACAACTACCCCAGGCAGTTTGTGGTGCGCCGGTTTCTGGTGTTCATCGGCATCGTGTTGGGGTGAGTGAAGTTGCCGTTTGAAAAAACTTACCATCAAGGCGCTGTGGCCAGGTGTCTAGGTGTGGTGGCTGCATGCTGCAACCGGAAGCCACGAGGGATGAATGGGATGGAGGCCAGAATAGGGTTCTGAATCGGTGTGCATGTCCTGGCCAGTGGCTGTTACTTTGGGTTGTGGCGGGCACCCTTTCTGTGCATGTAAGGTCTAAAGAATCTTGCTCAGTGAGCAGTGTTGAGTAGAAGGGAGTGCCATTGCTTTGGTGGCGTGTCCTGCTGCCGTCAATAATCCCTGCATGCTTTCACTGGCAACCAGCCTGAACCGCACCCTGCCCTCTCCAGGTACTCCTCCTACTACCTCACGCGCAACAGCCTGACGTACACAGCGCCAGTCATGGTGGCGGACGCGGCGCTGAAGATGGACATCACACAGGTGGGGGCAGGGGGCAGGGGTGGGTCCAAGCAAGGGCAGTAGTTAGGGTCAAGGGTGCAGGGCTCCTGGTGATGCACTTCTACTCACTGTCGTGTGGGGGTCTGGTGCTGACAAACCACGGCGGTATTGCACACCTAGCTTGGGCGCCTTACACTACGCGCACCACTGCATGCAGCACTTGTGTTGTGCACTGCAAGAGCTGAGGCATGGAGGCACGTTTGTAGACCTGCCGGCAGGGCTGGAATGCCCCTCAGACAAAGTGCCCACTGACTGCACAGTTGTACCATTGCAGACCCTACCTGCCTGTTACCACTAGGGCCAATAGTATTGGCCCAATAGTATTAGGCCCGCGTACCACCATTGCTTAGGACCTCAATAGCAGTTATTGATTTGTGCTCTGCGCCTAGTCGCATCCCATTCGGACACCCGGCTGATCGCTACCTGTTGTTGTACCCCAGCAAGTGTCTGGTCCATCAATGCCGCTGGTCCAACCTGACAGCTGCTCGCCGCTGTGATGCTCTTGTGCCTATGACGTGTTCTACCCCCCCAGGTCGGCGCTATGACCTCCATCTTCCCCATCGCATACGGCATGAGCAAGTTCCTGTCGGGGGTGCTTGGCGCGCGCACCCCCCCCTCTCTGCTGCTGGCTGTGGGCCTCATGGCCACCGCTGCGGTGAACATCGGGTTTGGCATGGGCACCACCCTCACATGGTTCTGCTCGTTCTGGGCACTCAACGGAGTGCTGCAGGTGGGTGGAGGGGGGGTTTGGATGTGTTGGGCAGGTGATGGGAGGGAGGGTGGAATGCGGTAGGGTGGGGACTGCAGTGGACAGTGCCAAGCATGCCCTATAGTGCCCAACGCCCAACGTCCGCCCCATAGGGCCTGCGCTTGCAGTGTCTGGGCGGCTGATGCTTGATTGGTCGGCAGTTAGCTTGCATTGGGTAATGAGCAGTTGCTAGCAGGTTGTTTGGTATTTGTAGTTGGTTGGATGTGATGGCGTGGGGTGCGGCTTACCCCAAGATGCGCCACAACTCCCTGACCGCTTTTTTGCCCTGACTAGGGTCTTGGCGGCCCCGCGTGTGCGCGCATCCTGACCAACTGGTACGCCACGGGGGAGCGGGGCACGTGGTGGGGCATGTGGAACATTGCGCACAACCTGGGAGGGTTTGCGGCGCCCATCCTGGCGGGGACAGCAGCCAGGATCTACGGCTGGAAGTACGGTACGTGGACCGGGACATGTAAAATGTCACTACATGATAAGCTGGTGTTCACAGCGGCTGGTCGATGCATGTCGCTGTCATGAATGAGTAATAATGCAAATGCATGCGAGTGTGCGCAATAGTTGAGATGGGCACCACAGGTGAAATGCCACCTTGTCCGGTGGTTGGCAGTAGGCAATGATCTAGTGGGGATCGCTGCATACAGCACCATGTTGCACCCCTGCCCCTCACTTGTACTCTCCCCGCACAGGCATGTGGGCGCCCGGCGTGGTTGGCCTGGTGATGGGCTTTGTGGTGCTGGCGCTGGCGCGTGACTCCCCAGAGAGCTGCGGCTACCCCCCGGTGGAGCCTGTGGCGGAGCCGGTGACAGTGGTGCGTGCATAGGCTGTTTGTGGGAAAGGATGCTGCAGCGATCAGGACATTGTCGCTAAGCTGTAGTTGATTCTCAGAACCCATCTCCCGATCTGTGCATATCTAATTCCTTGTCTCCTTGTGTTTGGATGCGCGCAGATCGTGTGCCATGGCTGTCGCCATGCATCTCATGTGACAACTGCCACCATCCATCTCGTAGCAGTGGTGCCTGTTTGCCGTGCATCTCCTACCATGCCGTGGCTGAACGACGCACCCACTGCTGGGGACACACGCCCGCTAGCTGCCCATTTGTTTGTCAAGCATATTACAGATTTAGGAGAGGGTCCAGGACTTTGTATATTTATTTTAGCTGCGAATAATATGATGCCGCCCCCTTGCAGACCAACAGCGCTGGCAAGGAGGAGGAGGCCCCCAAGGAGTCGCTCATGTCCCTGCTGCTGAACAACGTGCTGAAGAACCCATACATCTGGGGCATGGCGCTCACCTACTTCTTTGTGTACGTCATCCGCCAGGGGGTCACGTCGTGGTTCGTGTTCTACCTGCTCAAGGTGCGGGGCAGGGGTGGGGGAGGTACTGGGGTTACCCACAGAACATGCATGTTGCTGTATCTAGTTGCAAGTGCTGAGGGGCTGTTACGAAGGTGGCGGATGTGGGTTTCATTTTCTACCTACCTCTCTGTGGATCAGCATGTGGAATTGGCTAGCCGCACTGCTTTGCATGGCATGGCAACGTGTATCAGCGGCACATGAAATGCCCAGCATAGCGCACGGAGGCCCTGCCCAACCCCAGCCACCCACATGCCCTTGCTGCCGCCCCTCTTGCAGGAGAAGGGCGTGGCTGATGCCGGTGCCGCCGCGCTGCGTGTGTCTGGCCTTGAGCTGGGTGGCCTGTTTGGCAGCCTGCTTGCTGGGCGCATCAGCGACAAGATGATCCAGAAGGCAGGGGACAGCGCGGGCAGCGTGGGCAAGCGGGTGCAGGTGCGCGGCCGGGGAGGGGATGAGTGGTGATTGGTGGGTGGTGGGTGGTGGTGTGGTCAAGGTGGGCCACTCTGTGACCAAGGGCTGCAAGGAGGCGAGGAGTGTGCTGTGTGCGCAATGCTGCATACAGTGTTGGTGCAAAGTGCTGAGGCCAAGCTGTGGCTTCATGGGGTGCACGGCATGGCGAGGTTACATCTCTCTGCTGGCGCCCTGTGTTACACAAACAACCCAGTACACTGCCTGGTCACATTCTCGCTCTCCTGTGCCCCCTCCTGACCCCCCACCCGCCCTGCACGCAGGTTGTGATGGCCTACATGGTGGGGATTGCAGCCTCCCTGGTGCTGTTTGCCTCCATCCCCGGGACCCTGCCATGGGCGCAGTGGTGCGCGGTGTTCCTCATCGGCTTCTTCATCTACGGGCCGCAGATGCTCATCGGGCTGTGCGGTGCTGAGCTGGTGGGGCCAGAGTCGGTGGGCGCCTCAGAGGGCTTCCTGGGCTGGATCGCGTACCTGGGGGCAGGTGAGGATCCCCTACAGGGTGTTCTAGTTCAGGCTCCATTCCTCCATCTTGCATTTCTCTGGAGAGTGGGCGGGGTTGGGTGCATAACAACGGCTTTTGAGTGCAAAGGTCGTGCATGCCATCGCTCGTTTTAGTGTGTAGGTGGTGCATGCCGTGGAGTAGTACACATGGCTTGTCGACTGGGGGAGGCTGGTTTATTGCGGCCGGGTGTTGTTTCAGCTTTTGTCCTGGAGTTCTTGCATTGGCGTCCTCCGCATGACCCACCCACTGGCACCTCCACACACCCCGCTGACGCGCTCCCCTGCCCCCTCCCACAGCCAACGCCGGCATCCCCCTGTCCATCATCGTCAAGGACTTTGGCTGGAACGCATACTTCACCGCGCTGCTGTGCGCGTGCGGCATGGCGCTGCTGCTGCTGAGCCCCATGATCAACCTCAAGAGCGCGGTGCAGCGCGACAGGATGAAGAAGGCAAAGGCTGCGTAAGCGAGCCCCCTGGAGGGCAGGGCAAGCTGCAGGCCAGGGTGGAACGAGGCGAGGCCAAACCCCGACGAGGGTCCGGTGCAAGCTCGCCCCCACCCGTGCCAATCAGCTCCCATTGGCATGGAGCTGTACAGTGATGGTGGCCAGGCTATGATAATCGCCATCAGTCGATCCCAGCGGAGGGTTAACCTGGATAACCCTAGACAAGGGTCTGCAGCAAGGTCTTCCTGGGGTGTTGCGAGGGTCCGTGCATGGGCGTGTGCGCGCGCCGTGTGGGGGGGTATGGGAGCTTCTAGGTATCCAAGCAGCATGTAGACAGAAATTTGAATACATTTAGCAACTCCACTTCAAAAGTTCAGCAGCACTTCTGCACCTGCTTCCTGGGACCGACATTTCACGCACCACCCTGGAAGCAGGGGCATGGCCTTTCCTCTACCCTGGAACCAGTGCACTGCTTGGCCCAGTGACTTTCACCTGCACTGCCTGGCCCAGCAGGTAACGGGAGTGTATAGCAAGACTGATCGCACTACCATGTCATGCTCATTGCCGGTCATGGTGTTTTCTCTTGGAGCGCTGGCGCCATTCAATCGTTCAACCCAATGTGCGCATATTATGTGCGGACAACTTAGGCTGTATTTACTGTCACACCTCAGGCCACAAGGTGCCACACCCGGAGTGTGCATGCAGCCTGTGCGGCAGCGCAGTGGCCATCCTCATTCACATTGGAGCTTGTGCATGCGGCCTCGCATGGGACCAGGCACTGGAATTTTTGCACTGCAGGACTATTGACGCACTGTGCACATGCATGATCATGGTCCACAATGGAAATGTAACATCTTATATTGTTACATAAATAATGCTCCCGCACTGAGCTTGAGCACTACAATGTACTGTAAAAGCCGGGCGCCTACCCAGATTTAACACAAAGTGTTACACATATGAATATTCAATTTGAATGTGTAACTTCACTGAAATTGTTCTGAATCAATTGAGGTCCCTTAAGGTCTCCCCTGACAGGGGTCCCTGGCCATGCATGACCAGCACGTCACATGGCATTGCTCATTGTTGGCAGCACGTCACACTCAGTCTGGCCAATGGCCTGCATGAACCACTTGACTCCGGGCAGGCAACAGCAGATTTTTGGTGATAATATCATATTATATGAAAGGAGATCATCAGCTGCGAATCTTAAATTGGAACTTGGAAGTGGAAAAATTCTATCGTGATAAGAAAACTTTTATTAATAAGACAAGGACCATCATAGCTGCGTGCTGTTGTTGTGTTGTGTCTGCAAGCACCATATTTCCAGCAGATGCAGAACTTAGCCTAGGTTTACGTGGCCACCGCCAGCCGCTCCAGTCTCATGCGCACCGAACCATCGCCCGGCCCCGTCACCGCCACCAGCGTCAGCGCCGCCGCCCGCAGTGCGGCTACGTCCACCGGCAGGGAGCAGCCAGGGTGGAAGCTGCGGTAGGTGGTGGGGGTGGCAGGGGATGCGCTGCCGTTGGCCTGCAAGCAGCACACGTGTCTTCGGAGTGTTCCATCAATGTCTCCATGTTTAGGTACTCCATGCGTGCCGGGAGCGCAGTCCTTGCAGGCAATGCTTCCAAGGCAAGGCAGAATGGCATGCATGTGAACCCCTACCACCGCTGCATGCAACAACGCTCATTGGTACAATCACAACTACAGTTACAGTTACAAGGCTGCCGAGCACCACCAGGCTTCCAAACCCACATCCTCCAGTATCCTACATCAACAAAATGCTGTGCACAACCGCACACACAGCACACATTGCACACACCCCACCCTACCTGATCACTGTGCCCTCCACCATATGCCTCCAACCCCAGCAGCTCCAACAGGGTCACCAGCCGCGGCAGCAGCGGCGCCAGTTGGGGCCCATCCCCTTCCTCCGCCAGTCCCGCCACATGCAGCACAGTGGTCTGCAGCTGACCCTGCAGCGCGTCGCGGTGCGCCACATCGCCTCCTCCTACACCGCCCTCCTCCATACCAACCAGCCTCGCCAGGCAGCCGCACGCCGCACCCAGCACAGGCACGAACGCATCTCCGAACGTGCTCCGCTCAGCAACCGCCCCCAGCGCCGCTGCGGCGTGTGCCTGCGCCTTGCAACTTGCGCTGCCCTGCATGACTTCTGCCAGCTGGCGCACCATTGCCTGCACCTGCATGCCCCCAGAGTATTATTAGTAACATTCCAAGCCACACCCACCCTTGTGCCAAACAAACACTCAGCAAATACCACTTACAGTTCCGCATCTGTGCGTCCCCTATCTTTCTTTTTACGAGGTCCCCTTACCTTGGGCTGCAGCCTGTCCCGCGTCACCAGCCCTTGGTTGGCCACCACCCTTGCAGCCGCAGCGCACGCATTCCACTGCACCTTGGCATTGCCTGACCCCAGCTTGGCAACCAGGGTGTCCAGCGCATGTGCAAGGGTGGGTGGTTGCAAGGGGTCGCTTGCCAGTGCCGCTGCACAGGGCCCCGCCAGGAGGAGGCCCAGGGCACGGGTGGCGGCTGCTGCCACCTTGTCGTTGTCGCCACATGCGGCGCTAGCGGCTGCGGGAGGAAGGTGGAAAACGGAATGTGGGACAGGGGAGGGCAAGCCATGGTCCATAGAGATGATTAATGATTATGATTAAGGTACGGAGAAGATGATGATATTGATTAGTGACCTTGATTGACGATTAGTGATGATGATCTATGCAGACGATGGGGGTTGGCATTAGTAAATGTGATTGCAAGTAGTGATTATGATGATGGTCTGTGGAGAAGAATACAATGGTAACTTAAAAGAAATCCCAATCACCAGTTTGATTAACGAAAGTACAGAACTTACCAATGAATCCGCCAAGCAATCAGCAGGCAAGCTGAAGTGATAACAAAAAAGAAGTGAACAACAAATCACCATGCTACACCAGTACTGCACATCTGAGCTGATCTCGATGTAAGGACATACGAGAAGGTACAAGCATTGTGCTGCCCAGGACCACATGCAATACTCGCTCTTGACCACACCACGCCACCTGACGTCGGTGCCAGCAGTGCAGCGCATTCCACTCACATTGCAAGGCCTGCAGCAACCACTCCACAGGCCACCCCCTCTGTTCCCCCGCCAGGCCTGCTGCAACGTTGGCCAGTGCGCCTGCCGCCGCCAAGCGCAGCGCCAGTGGCGCCCATGGGCCAACAGCACACAGCAGGGTAAGGGCACTCTGCATCTCTGCACAAGGAAGGGGACGCAGCGTTGGACCACAGCCTTCCACTCGGCAATATTTGCTTGTTGGACTCGTGAAGTGCAGAGCAAGTGCATGGCCATGCACTCGTTCCAAATGCATTTTGTGGGATACCGTGGCTCAGCATTGGCCTCTCACCACATGTGACACATTCCAGTAACGCTCCCCTTGCACTTTCCCGCTTGCGCTCACCTTGCACAAAGCGCGTGACATGCGTCCCCGCCGCCAGTGCGCCCAAAGCCTTCATCAAAGGCACATGCACCCCGGGCTGGCTCCCCACCTCACTGTACGCAGCCGCCAGCACCCACGTCCACAGCTGGTGCTGCTGGTGGGGGGTCAGGCGAGCCAGTGCGGTGTCACATGCTGCCGCCACCACCGTCAGACCGGCGGGTACCAAGAGGGGTAGCGCAAAGGCGGTGGGGAGGAGGGTAGCGAGGGCCTGGTGCCAGATGGGGGGGTAGAGGTGGTGGGGGACGGGTGGCGGTGGAGGTGGTGGCGCTGCTGAGCCAGTTCCAGAGCTGCGAGGGGACCTGTGGCGATGGGGGGATGGTGGGTTGGGCATAGGTCCTGACAATACAAACTTATTCTTGGCATGGCAGAATTTGCAACAATATGAAGAGCACTACATCACTGCCACATGGATTGTTAAGAATAAGTTGTAGAGGCAACAACATGTCAGAATCAATTGCATACCTTGTTGGCTGCTCCGCCTGGCCTGTCCCTTCCTCCTCGTCCCTGCCGCCCTGCCGCTCCCCTTGCAACACGTCCGCAACCAGCCGGGTAGCCTGGTCAGCCACCTTGCTCCCCCCCTCCTCCCCTCCTTCACCCCTCCTCTCTTGCACCGCAGCCACCGCACCCCCCACCGCTGCCCATTGCACCGCCACCGCGGCACTGTAATTCCTCCCCAGCCCCCGCAAGGCAGCCCACGCCTCCAAATTTAGCGCATCATCACTCGGCGCGACAGCGCACGACACCAAGTGCTGCAGCAGGGCATCGGCAAAGGGGGTCAGGCGCACGCCCACCTCCCCGCTTGACGCCTCGTTACCATCCCTCCTTGCTACCCCCGCATCATCACCACCGCTCCTACTATTCCCCCCTGCCACCCTATCCCCTGCCCCCACAGCCAGCCTGTTCAGGGCCGCCTCCAGGCTGCCACCTGGCAGTTCCCCGCCGCCACGTGTCACGCCCTGGTGTGTCTCAAACAGCAGCGCGGCCACCTGGGGCACTGGCTGCTTGGTGGCCAGGGTGGCGGCCAGGCATGCGGCGGCGGCCGCACGCGCCATCTGGCAGTCTGTGGGGTGTGCTTCTCGTGCCAGGTTGGTGACCCGCCCCGTGACCTGCCAGGCAGCCTGCAAGGAGGGAGGAAGATCAATTATTTGACAGTCATTTTCAGGGAGCCTACCCGGGCTAAAGACGGACATTTAATGCAGTTGCAACTGGTTCAAATGAATTTCAACTAACTCCCATCTTTTTTCTTCTGTTGATAGGCAATGTGCTGGAACAGTGGCAAGTATTTATTTGAGGATGATGGCGGCATACATGTGCCAACCTGATCCACAGCACATGGCACCACCCACTGCATACTATGACACCTCCCCAGCCAGCGGCCACGCACATGCCCACGCCCCCCTACCCTTCCCCCACCCCCCCCCGCACCCACCTGCAGCGTCCCCGGCGTCAGCCCCGGTGGCAGCCTGTGGTAGGGCGCAGCCCCCGCCAGCGAGTGCATCAGCCGCAGCAGGCTGCACAGCACCAGCACGTTCTCCTCCGCTGCCATCCTCGCCCACGTGGCCTCATGCAGCGCCACCAGCATGTTCCCCAGGGAGGTGGATAGGGTGGTGAACGACCTGGCGTGCTGACGTGGCAGGGTGTAGAGCTCGGCCACCGCCAGGTAGGTGCGCTGCGAGGGCCCGTCCAGGAGGCTGGCGATGGTGCTGGCCGCAACCGCTCGAACCTGCGGGCCAGCGGCAACCCTTGCTTAGGGTCCGAGATTGGCAACTGCGATCCTTACTTGTGTGTAAGTAGCGGCCGGTTGTCACCCAGCTGCTTTCCCTGTCCGCATGCATTGCAATGCTAGGCACAGCCCCCATGCACAGCAATCAAAGATACGCCTCTTAAAGCAGAGGATCATGCACCACCACCTACAGCCCTCCACCCCACCACTCCACCGCCCACCCACCTTGGGCAGGGGGTCATGCACCACCACCTCCAACCATCCACCCACCACCACCACCACCACCCACCCACCTTTGGCAGGGGGTCATGCACCACCACTGTGACCAGCGTCACCGGCTGCAGCCGCGCATGCTGGCCGGGCACCACCGGCAGCAGCTGGGTGAGCGAGGCGTGCAGGGAGGCGGGGGCGGCGCGCGCCAGGGCGTGCAGGCAGGTGAGTGCCGCCAGGCGCACGCGCGAGGTGCGCTGGTCGGGTGCCGATTGTGTGCTGCTGATGTCGCTGTCTGCCCAGTCGCTCTCGCATGAGCTGCTGTTGCCGTCGTCAGTTTGGCGGGAGTGGCCTGGGGGAGCAGGGGGCAGCATATTATCATATGCTCCCATATGGAGCTGCCAACATTTCACCTTCGGCAGTGCTCATTCATGACAAGTGCACAAAACGTGCAACCTTTGTATCCCATCACATGCTGGGTGGGTGATAATTTTGGACATCACTATGGTTCAAAACAAATCAAGATAGCGAGGCCTGGAAGGGAACCAACTGCCAGCATTTGCCCCTGCACTGCGCAAGGGAAGGTATGGTACCCAACATGCCCATGCCCATGCCCATGCAGCTGGTGTTGGTACCGAAGATGCTTGTGGGATTGGGGCATGCCCACCTGCTCCATTGCCATCCCCGCTGCTGGACTCCCCTCTCCGGTGCGGCGGGACATAGCCTCCCCTGCCCTCCTCGCGCTGCCCGCCCCCTACCCTTGCCTCGCCAGCCGCCCGGGGTGCAGTGGTGGCGCCCCCCTGACCCGGGCCTTTGAGGCCATACCTGAAGAACCTGCACAGGCTTGCCACCAGCGGGGGGGTGCTGATGGCCTGGATCGCCTTGGCCTGCAGCAGGGGGGGGAGGGGAGAGGTGAGGGGGAGAGCCAGCGTTGCACCTGACGACCATGGTGATAATGTGCCGGGGGATCACACGGTATGATACGATGTTCCCCAAGTGGAATTCCACCTGGTGCTGGGTCATTGTTGGACCAACCACACCAGGGGAAGGTGCAGTGGATCTGCATGGGGATGCCACTTGTCGCGTACAGCTTGCACATGTATGCCACTGCCCACCATGTTCATGCGGGAACAGCACACTGCCCCAATCCCCTCCATCCCGAACACCCCATGACCCTGACCCTGCCCCTGACCTGCGTGATGAGCTGTGTGATTGCAGACAGCAGCGCATGGAAGCACCTGGCAGCCGCCCCGCTGGCATCGCCCCCGCACCGCCCCGCCACCACCTCCAGCAGGGTGGTCAGCTGGCGCAGGCCAGAGGCGGCCACGTGGGGGGACAGGTAGGGTGCCGTGGCCATCAGGGCGCGGTGGGCGGCGCTGACTGCACACTGCGTTGCTTCCTGGATGGAGGTCTCCTGTGGGGTCATGGGGGGAAGCACTACGAGCCAAGATGTGTATGCTGTGCACAGGCAATGTGCTGCAAGTCAAGTAATATGGAAGCCCACAGCAAGCTGTATTGAGTTTTTCTTGCATGAATGATTAAGAATTCGAAGGATTTGGTGCAGTGCAAGGGCTCACCTGACGCACGCCAGCACACTGGTTGTGCAGGTGTTGCAGCACCGCCGATGCGATTTTGTCTGCTTGGGAAGCATCCACCTGCACCAGCACAAGAAAAGATCCTCTCATAACAAGCCATCCACTTTCTGAGCTACACTGGTGAACCTCCAGTTCTGCTGTGATTCCTGTGCATGGCATGGCGTCCCCCCCCCCCATGGTGTTATATACATGTGCTGCGTGGCTGCCGGTTCACCTGGCATGGCTGCTGCAGGATCGCTGTGAGTGCGCTTGACACATGCAGGGACAACGGTGGGGCTTCACTGGGCCTGGATGCAGGTGGTGACCAGGCTACCAGCAGCAGAATGAGCTCACGGGCATCGCTCCAAGATGAGACCTGCAAATGAGTTGATGGGTGACTGAAAAGGAACTCTCTGCCATCTTTACCACAAAATCTGATAAATGCTGCACCATCGCCAAGTTTCTATGGCAAATTCTATTGGAGAATTGGGCAATTGTAAGGAAGGGCAGTCCACGTGCCTGTCTGTGGGATAGCTCTGTTGCTGCCCGTTGGCACAGGGACAGCCTGGCCTCGGTGTCCGGCTGATATGCGAGCTGTTGGGCCTCCCTCAATATCTTGTGCAGCACTTCACTGTGAGAGGCCTGCTGCAGTTGTGGTGATTACTTGCTTGTATGGAACAGCTGTGGAAGGGCAGGGACTAAACAGCACCGGGGTAGTGTTCAACACCCAACCGCAAATTGTCTGTGCAAACCCAGCAACAACCCTAAGGCATCTCGATGCAAAAGTTTGCCAGGGCTGCGTAAAAAATACGCTGATATAACGAGGGGATTGCTTCACGGCATTTTTGTATATGCATGCCATATGAAAGTCACGTGGGCGGCAAGCGGGCGTTAAGTAAAGTGCCATACACGAAGGGTTCGGTTGCTCTTAACGTCGCATATACTAACCTGGTCTACATGCCGCTGTTTGCCTGCCCTGAACGAGCGCCGTGGACTAGCGCTCATAGTGCCAGGAGCCCCGCTGAACTGGGGTTGGGTAACCTGTCTTCGATCGCAACACGTCAACCACCTTCGTGAATAACGGCCAAACCCAAGTTAGTCCAAAACGCAAGCTGAGATTCTAAGTGAGAACATGGTGTTGACATCAACGCGGGAAGGGGGAGCGAAAACACGCGGGCAAGTCCTCCCTGGTTCGAACCAAACATAAGGGGAGATGCAAGGCCACAAACGGTTTGATACCGTGCGTTGCTCCAAGAGTTGGCGGTAAAGTGCTTGTAGACGTTTACTTCTTGAGACGGCAGTGCGCAGCCTTGCAGCTTGTCGGGAACCAGCAGCCACCCCCTCACACCCCGAACCACACAATGTTGCACAGCCAAAGTGTCTGCCGCCAGGCTGACACGTCCTGCTCGCCAGCATGCCTGTGCAGACCCCGCTTTCCACCCACTTCACGGCCACACACGCAGCGTAGCCAGCAGCAGCGCACTTCGCGGGTGGGTCCCTACGCCTGAAAGCACTCCACCTCACATGCATGCACCGCATATGCATGCACGAGCCCTGCTGCAGCTTAGGCCAAACACAGGTTCCAAGCATCTTTTGATAAAGCAGACTGCTATTGTATGCACCTTGGATCCCCTCCATTAGGCGGATTGGGTTGGCACCAGCTGCAACTTTGGTATTGGTGCAGTAACTACCAGCTACATGACATGCAACAGCGTGCACCGCAAACCCTTGACAGAGACAGACCTTGACAATATTCAAGTCCCCTTCGTGCATACCAATGACTACACGGTGCTTGCTGCAGGTGCACAGCCTGCCACTGTTTGACTTGGCAGCCAGTGACCCAGGCGCACTGCAGGAGGTGATCGTGGGCGGGGCTGTGGTGTCTGCTATGGGTGCCGCCTTCTACAACGGGCTCAAGGTAAGCAGGGCACAAGGGCACCTGCAAATACGCAGCATGTGGTTCCCTGCTCCGTGCATGACTGTGGCAAGGGGTGGCTTGTGGGCTTGCTGACGCTGGACCGTACATGCAGGGGGAACCACAGGTGTGCGAGTGCTGTGCGGGCAACGGCGGGGTCAAGTGCTTTGCCTGCGATGCCAGTGGGTACATGACCAACACGCTGGGTGCTGTGGCGGCCAACGGCGCAGCGAGGGACCGGCTGTCAGCGCCCAGCGGCAAGCGGGAGTGCAAAGCCTGTAAGGGAGCTGGGCTGATCCTGTGCAGGGCCTGTAAGGGGAGTGGGTACAAGTAAACTTCAAGCGCTGGTATGGACAGTGGTGGGGCAAGCGCTTGCTGGTGGAGCAGACTTTCAGCCATTGTTGGAGCCTTTGGTGGCTATGGTGTACATGGTAGAAACAGGGGAGGGATGGTTTTTTGGTTGGACTTCGGGCTTGTTTGCCCTGCTTGTATAAATATTTTCGGATCTGCAGATTACTTCATTATTTTCCACCTTTTAGTAAGGGCTGGTGACGTCCACGGAACTGTTACAACGACGTGCTTCAGGTTGGGTGTCAGGGCAGTCTTTTCGCCCCGCGGTGTTGTGTGGCATCACTGCCATCTGCATCAAAGATTAGATGGTGCAAAGTATCTTTTATTTCTCACATGTATCTGTGAGGGGAACCGCAGTCTGCGGCTGTATGCAAAGGTCGTTCTCGGGCTGGAACAACTTGCCACCCCCGGACAACCGCTGCACTGGGCGCCCAATAAGCCGTGGTGCTTATTGTGCAATTTTGGACAGGTTATTTACAGCTGCCAGTGGTGCAGATTGGGCACTGGATGTAACCTTTTGAGCAGTCGCTGTGCCACGTAGAGAACAACGTTGGCGTGATTCCAGTTTGGGAGCATGATGCTCCGAGGTCGTTGACATCCCAGTTGTCGGGCGTCGTGAGATTGTTCCTAGTCCCGCCCCTCCCCACCACCCTTTGCACTTGCAATAAATCGGGTCCTTGCTTTGTAACCCTAGAAGGGTCCTGGCGCCACTGCACCATAAACCCTTGACATGGCGGGAAAGGGGGCCTGATACTTTGTGCGAGCAGGCGAGGAGGTAGGAGCTGCGTAACGTGCACAAGACCCGTCTCGACAGATGCATGCACCCTATTGTCCTTATGTTCCACCAGCAGCGCACCTGTGACCACTGCCCGTCGAAAGCACTTGTGTCAGTACGTGGTGTGTGGTGGGTCAGCTCTAGTTGTGTGCACTGTTGTGTAAACATCAGCGACGAAACTGGGCTAATCTTGCACCTGTGCATAGTGACCGTTTCAAGCTCGAACAGCACATCGCACTTGCCTTGGCAGTTTGCTGAGTCATACCCGTGCATTTGCCTGTGGTAAAGTGAGCCAACGGTTCGGGGCATCTCAACTGGGCCAGCCCCATCATTTCGTCCAACTTTGCAGGCAGCCACAACCATGAACCGCGTCTTGAATCGTACGTTGGTGCAGCTGTTTGGTTCCTGTTGGTCTTCTACTCGTAGCGTTGGACTGAAGGCTCGAAGTTAACGTATTGGTGTGTGGTGTGCAGCTGACTCTGCTGGGCCACAGATGCAAAAGCTGTATGGCTTGTCCCATATGGCCCTTGCAGGTAGGAACAAACGTTTGCTTGCTTGAAATTTTTGTTGCTGTGGTGGTTCTGGCTTAACATGCAGCTGAAAATTTTGCAGGGCTGGTGCCTGCTTCCTTGATTACTAAGGAGGTGAGGACTGGTGTAGCCTGATTCGCTGACTGTTTGAGAGTGCCACCCCTGTGCTCACTGGCAAACTGTCCTTGCAGGGCTTTTTGAACCGCACGTCAGACCTTGCCCTTGGAGTGGCGCTGCCCGTGCACTCTCATATAGCCATGAACTATGTGGTGTCCGACTATGTGCCAAAGAAGCTGCAATGTAAGTGACATGGGCCTGCAACTGCCCCGCCATGCACCAAGCAACCGGCCTTGTTGGACTTTAGTTGTCACTCATTGCACGTTGAATTGTTTAGCGAATTCACACTCACTCCTGTGCGTTTCCGCAGTTCCTGTGCGGTTGGGTGTCTTGGGTCTGAGCGGAGTGGCATTCCTGGGACTGCTGAAGCTCAACACTACAGGGGCTGGGATCACCGGCACACTGAGGCAGCTGTGGAAAAAGAGGGAGTAAAAGGGGACACAGCAGCAGACACTGAAAACTGCCACCAATGGGCTTCATTTTGGCATGGCGCTTGGGTTTGAGGGCTTGGGGGAAACGGGGATTGGGGCTGCAGGGGTGGGCAGCAGGACAGGGGCAGAAGGGCTACAACACAATATCGTTGCAAAAATCACCTGCTTATCTTGCCACGTGCAATAGAAGGAAGGGTCACAGTGTGAACCTGAGGTGACCTTTAGCACAAGCTGAGGGCGAACCTTGAACCCTTGCTGAGGGTTCCACTTGCTGCCAATACAGCAGGATGGTGCCCGTCGTGCTAGATCGTCAGAACTACGTGTTTTCGTCAAGTTGCCACGAATTGTAGGACACAAACACTTCCAGCGCCACAGAACATAGATGACAGAAATACCTGTAACCATATTGAATTGTGGGTTAAAGCAATGTGGCTAACCAGCTGCTGCTGCACACCCTCTTGAGGCGGGTTTTGGCCCCGGGGACACTCTATTTAGCCCCTACCAGCCCTGGCGTGAGGTTTGTGGCTTCTTGGCTTGGGGCCGCATATGGTAGGCAGCGGCTGGCCAGTTGCCCGCGCCTGTGCCCACTCCCTTAGGTAGTGCTGCCACGCCTTGAGACCCACCCCAACCTCCTCAGCCCACTGGTCGTCAGGCTTGCCAAACAGTTTGTTCAGGCTCAGTCCCGACTTGCCTTGGAATAGGCGCATGGTGTCGGATTGAAGCATGTAGTGGTACCTGCAGTGCACAGAAAGGTGGCAAGGGTGAGGCTGCTGGGAAATTTCATTCATTAGTGGGTAACCTGTTTACAATCTGGAGTCACCAATGTGTTGATTATTTGTGGTGACAAGTGCATGTGCATCGATTTTTGTCATGCTTTCAATGATCATGGCAAAAGTACTTTTGCCATGAATGCATGCACATGGTACGCACACGTGCATAATGTTGAGGAACCCCCCGCAGGTGGCCCGGGCGGTGCCACTGGCAGGTGGTCGCTTGCAGTAGTGGGGCATGTGCACGCACGGGATGTGGTAGTGTACGGTATCACTTATAGAGGCATGCTGACCAATTAAATGCACCACGGCTGTGAATCAGATTCACTTCAAACATACTCAGAGGACTAGGCTAGCCTGAGACCAGTTCGTGTTGTCTATTTACTGATTGATCATTGAAAAACGCAGCGTACATGACCCCTTGCATCCAAGCAAGTGCGACATCAATATCACCAAAGTCCGGCATACATGACCGGCATGTCAACATTTTGCGAGTTGCCTCAGCACTAGTATGCTGTGCCCCCACCCCATCGCAATGCACCAGAAGAAAGAAAGAAAGAAAGGGACAAACAGGGGCAGCCGCATGCACACTCCCATACCCTAGTCACCCCTAAACCCTACACAACCGCGTGTGTCCAACCAAGCCCCTCTCATGTGGCGCCAGCGCCCTTTAACTTGGGGTTACATTCCCCTTGCATGCCTCCCCCTACCTCGTCCGCAAGCGCCCATCCAGCGACAGGTTCCAGCAGTACACGTAATGCCTGCACATGGTCTCCCGGGGCACCTTCACCTCCTCCAGCCAGAAGCGGATGCGCTCCTCCAGTGCCTGCATGTCCTTGCTGCACACCGATGGGCAGCGGGTGCACACCTTGAGGAACTGGGCCAGGGTGAAGCCGTGCTGCGGGATGGGTGCGGGAGGGGCAGTTGCTACGACGCAAATGGTAGCATGATATGGTAGCATGATACGGTAGCATGGTAGCATGGTATGGAAGTAATAGCAATTAGCTGTTGAATGCATAGCGAACCGACTGTCGGAATATCAATAGAGACTGCCACATCCGATGGGCATGGCATGCATGCTGCAGCGGCATATGGCATGCATGCGTGGCACATTTCAGATGATGTGATACTTGCAGCACGGGGATGCCATGTGCCAGTACTACAGGTCCTGGCATGCGCCATGCTGGCCACCACACTTGCAAAAACAGCTGCAGCTTGTCCTCCATATCAGGGTTTGGTGTTTGGTGCTTAGGGTTTAGGGTTTGGCATCGCACATTCCTGAACAGCTCCAGCTTGTTCTCCAGGGTGGGCACAGTCACCAGGATGGGCATGGTCCCTTGCGTCAGCATCACACAGAAGTCGGAGGGGGTCATGCCCTGCCGCAGCCACCACTGGCGCCTCTCCTCAACCCCATGGAGGCCACTGCCAATGGCCTGCAGGCGGCGGGGGCCACCAGTGATCACATGCACGTGCACAACAGTACCAAGTACACATGTACATATGCAGGTGTATGCACGTGGGTGTGGGTCTGTCAATATGGGGGGCCAAATGCACGCAATGCTTAAGTTCCAATTATTGCGAGGTGCAAGGAGGCCATTGGGATGCAGCCACCAGGATTGATCAAAGCCGTGAAGCAGATGTTCAATGTCAGTTGATGAGCTGGTACCCACAATGTGGGGAGCGGAGCTCACGCATTGATAAAAGATACGGAATATCTTCTTACACAAACATTTGATTATTTTGATGGCCACCCATGCCACCCCCTATGAGCCCGCTACCCACTTTCACCCCGCCTGCCACCAGGAACCTGCGGAACTGCCAGTCGCTCATGCCCCACGCCCGCATGTGCCTCAGCTTGCCAGCCAGGGTTGAGCTGGCATGGAACACAATGGGCGCAGCGGTCACCGTGGCAATCAGGTCCTGACCCTGCAGCCCACAGCCACGCAGCAGCTCCAACGTGGGCTCAAGCGTGTTTTCGATGCTGCCTGCCAGCCAGGCCGGCTCACGCAGCATGGAACCAATCTGCTTCTCGGTCCACCCGTTGTTCAGAAAGAATTGTATCTTGGAGGCCAGGGTTTGTGGCTTTGCGGAGTACAGGAGCTGGGGCCTGCGGTGCAGCGTCACGCGCAGCTGGCCCGCCCATGGCCGCAGCACCTGCAGCACCCCCGCCACGCTGAGCTCGCTGGCGCCCAGCACCCTAGGGTTCTTGATGATGATGGCCCGCAGGGCTGCGCTGCTCATCCCCGCCTGCCAGCACAATAACGATGAAGCTTAGGTCTTCAGAATATAGGGTGTAGGGTCCAGCTCCTACACGGCGCCCTAAGGGTGTAGGGTTTTCAACTATGTTTGAAATGATGGCCCCCACCCGCTCGCAGGGTATAGGTTTACCAGGGTATAGTGTCCCTATCTACCCACATTGCAGAGCTTAGTGTTTAGCGTTTAGGTACCCCACCTGCTCGCGCAGCAGCGCCGCCACCTGGCTTGCCTCGCGCGCCACAGGCAAAACGCCCTTGGCCCTGGCCACCACCTGCACCACCTCCTTGCGGCTGAAGCCCAGGTCACGCATAACGTCTGCGAAGTGGCTGCAGGCCACAACGTCCTTGCTTGCGGTTGCTTTGAGTGTTGGACTGAGCTGTGCGACCTTGGCCAGCTGGCTAGTGCTCAGGCGCAGTTTGAGGCGCCAGTACTCCAGCCCGCAGTGCGGGTCAGTGGCACTGTGTGGGGTTAGGTTTGTGTCGGACTGCAGGGTGTGCAAGCCTGCACAGTGTGGCGGAGGGGTGTAGCCGGTAGGGGTGTGCCGTGCGGTGGTGCTGGTGAGGGGGGTGCCCCATGGGTGGTGGCTGTGGTGGCTGTGGGCGTGGGTGGTGGGGTGCTGTGGGCTGCACGCTGGTACTGGAGGGTAACCTACTGGTTGTGAACTGCTGCAATACTTTGCAAGATCTTGTCGCAACTGCAAGAGAAGTTAACAGGCTTGAGAAGTAAACAGGCTTGAACACATGCATGCATGCATCCTTTGGTAAAATTTGTACAACTTCGCAAGGTTCGAGGCAAGTCAAGTGCACGCACAAATTGTGTAGGCGCCTTTGTTTCTCCCGAGGTGTTCAAGGTTGCCAGTGGCTGTGCACTTGTGACCCAAGATGTCTGTATAGTGCTGTAGTCAGGCATGAGTTGGGTGTTGACCAGGGCCCGAAGGTAGAGTCTGCGCATGCTTAGACCATATGGAGATAAATGCTTTCCAAGCTGCCCAATGGCTACATATTTCCACGGCTCAGTGATCACGGAAGTGTGGTGCGGTTGCTGTGGGCATGGAACCTATTGGCTGTCCAAAGAATGTGTTACAACGTGACCGTGCATTCAAGAACTCGAAGATACAGGTCCGCTTTAGTGAGCCCAAGCAACGCTCGACGGCGTGAAACCCTTACATAAGCTGGGCAGTGTGGATGCAGGATGCATGGATACAAGGGTTTTGTAGCCCACTTTTAGGGTGCCAGCTGGCTTGGCCTCCCTGTTGTGTTGAGCGGAATAAGCGACATAATGTTCGCTCTGTTGTCGTGTAGTTCAAAGTGAGGTGGGTTCTGATTCCAACTGCACTTTGCACCTACACACTTGCTGGAAGCTGGAAGTTGGGCCATGCAGCATGTGCATCTGTGTAATGTGCATGGGAGTCATGATGTTGATTGCGTCCACAAGCGAGGCAGTGATTGCGTCCAGAAGCGAGGCAGTCGATAAGGCCTCAGCCTGATGAGTCAGAAAGTTAAAATACTTGTTCACGCCTGAAACACTGATGTTTGCCCGTAAGCTGTCTGGCTGGCAGAAACCCTAGCCCCCTACTCCAGCGGCTGAACCCCCTCTGGAAACTTACAGCCAAACCTCCCAGCGAGCATAGTCCACACATCCCCCGTAGCAATGCGAGAGGTGGTGGTGGTGGGGGCTGGGTGGGCGGGCATCTCTGCTGCGGTCACTCTCCACCAGGAGGGCAAGGGAGGGGTCCACGTGACAGTACTCGAAGCCCTGGACAGGGTTGGAGGAAGGGTGCTGTCGCAAGAGGTGAGTTGTTAATTCCTTGACACCTGCCCAAAGGACTGTGCCGTGCCATGGCACAGGGTTGATATCTCACACTCGGGAGTTTTATCACCTGGGACTAGGGTTAGGGTTACAGGCCTCCACTGCGCCTTCTATACCTCCGGCATCTGTAACTGTTAACTAAGTGCCATTATAAAGTTCTTCCTCTTAACAGTATCCCTACTGTCTGGCACTTGAACGGTAAATCCATCTGTGGCACATCACAGTCCGTCGCAGTTCTCTCAACGCTACTTGTGTGCAACCATTGCCAGGTGGGAGGCTGTGGCGTAGTAGAGAAGGGAGCTGCATGGATGCACGGGCTGGAAGGCAACCCCATCTACGAGCTGGCAGTGGCGCATGGGGTTATTCAACCAAACCCTAAGCCTGGTGAGCAAAACCCTAGGGTTTACATCGGCATTGGCACCGCCATTCGTCATAACACAGCACTTCATGGCAGATGCGCAGCGTGTTGGCCAAACTTGATGGGCATCAAACGCCCCCTACCTCACACTCCACGCGCCTACACATGGGTATGCACCTGCACCAGCACTTGAACACGCATGAAGGCACACACAAGCATCAAGCAACCCCCTTTTTGTGTGCCTCCAGTTGGCCCCAAGTGGCTTGAAGCCTCCCAGTGGGTGCGCAAGGGCGAGGCGCAGGCAGTGTCAGGCGAGGATGTGGAAACCCTACGTAAGGGTTTAAGCGCGTATTTCGATGGGTGGAAGGCCTGTGGCCAGCGCGCCAACCCAGAGCTGACCAGCATCGGCCAATACATCCAGCAGCAGTGGCAAAAGGCAAGATGTACCTTGGTGCCTTTGGCCAACCTTTGATCCATCCCAGGTCACGCACACACTATGTGAGCACTTTGCACACATCTGAGTCGTGCTTCGCTTGCAATTCCCACCTTCCAAGCGCCAGGCACTGTGCAATAGGGGTAGAAGAAACCCTTGCAAACCCCTCAATACATTTCCGCTGCGCAGATGTGTTTGGCCAGCCCTTGTGATGAGGCGGATTGGGTGCTGGCTGCCGAGGCGTGGCGCTGGGGTGAGATGATGGATCGCGCCATCTATGCGGCCAACAGCTCATTGGACATGTCACAGGACTGCGTGGGGGAGTACAACATATTTGACGGCTTCAACATACCTGTGCCAGGGGGGTTTCAGGTGAGGTGATGGTGCAGCAGTGGGGCCGGGTGGGGAGGAGGGGGAGGCAGGATTGGCCTCCTTTGGTCACATAGTTTCAATCACATTTACAATAAGGCCTCCATGCCAAGCACCAGCTTTTGCCTCCTCATTTTTGGGATGGAAATGGCAGCCCCAGGCCTGTCAGTGACGGTCAGGCTAGTACTGAATGTGGTGAGTAATGCCCCGATTCACCCGCCCACATGCTGATATAGGTGCACCCACATGCATGCAGAACCTGCTGGCCAAGATGGCTGAGGCCGCCTCCCTTGACATCCGGTATGGCGCCAAGGTGTGCAGTGTCACATGGGGAGAGGAGGGCGTGGAGGTGGCGTGCGAGGATGGAAGGAGCTTCAGCGCAGATGCGGCCATCCTCACCATGTCCGTGGGAGTGCTGCAGGTGGGGCCGGTGGGCATGCACGCTTGCATTCCTTCACGAGTGTAGAAAGGGGCGGGTGCTGTAGCCACACGCAGCGAATCTTGCAGTATCATGTTTACACCATGTTGCTACCCATATAGCTATGGCACCCTTGCAATCACAATGCACCGCCCCTGCTACCATTGCTGCTAAATGTGACATTCCTGCTGTATACGCATAACGACATATGACCAGGATACATTATTGATGTTCTTAGGAATATTATAATGGGCCATGTATACAGTGATCTTCACACACAAAAACAAGGTCTTGCTGACATATTATTGTCGTTATTACTTGCAATTGCGGCAAAAAAGACACATCAGCAAGGAGCCTGCCCACGCTTGCGCCAACCCCTGATTTATCCTGTTGAGCTGGAAAAGCTGCTGGAAAAGCTGCTGGGTGCCTGAAGCTGTTAATGCCCCTCAACACCTCCTTCCTCCTGACTGCTCCCTCATGTGCACAGGTCAACCACGCTGCCATGTTTGACCCTCCACTGCCCGCCTGGAAGGTAGATGCCATCAACGCAATCCAGCTTGGGGTGGTGGACAAAATCTTCCTCGAGTACAAATTGGAATTGGATCCCAGCGGGCCCCCGCAGCTGCCAGATTTCAGGTCATACAGCCTCCTGTGGGACGTCACTGGGGCTGCACATGGGGATGGAGAATCGCAGCTTACATTTTTGGATTTGCAGTCTAATCAGCTGCGCCTGAAGTGGGATGAGCAGCTCGAGCAGGACCCAGATGTGCCGGCATGGGTTAGGGGCACGCACGCAATCACATTTGGCGGCAGGGGTCTAATCGGGGTGTCAAATACGGCTATTGAGGGCACATTTCTGGGTGCTGCCCCCGACCGCCAGGCGACGGTGGACAGTGTGCCCCCTAGCTTGACATCATCCCATGCCCACGCTTTGTCAGCAACCAATGGGGAGGCAGCACTGCAGCTGCAACCCGGGTCGCCTTGCTGCTGCGCAATGCTGTGGATAGGGGGGCAGTATGCAATGGAGATGGAGCAGGCATCGGATGCAGAGGTGGTGGCAGGGGTTGAAAAGCTGCTGCAGGTATTCCCAGCCATTTCGCTCCCAGCGGGCGCCTCCGGCCCGCCCATCGTACACAGAACAAAGTGGGGCACTGACCCGCTCTTCCTTGGTTCCTACTCCTACATTCCCACGGGCTCCACAGTGGAGGACATTGACAGATTGGGAGCACCCATCACCACATCTGGTGGCACGGCAGCTGAAGCACTTGCTGCCAATGGCTGTGGTGCGGGTGCCTGCCCTGTGCTGCTGTTCTGTGGTGAGGCCACCAGTAGGGACCACTATGGGTGCACGGCAGGGGCGTTCCTGACGGGGCAGCACGAGGCGCGCAGGCTGTTGAGGAGCTGGGGATTGCAGGGGTGATGCGGTAATGAACTCATCTCTGGATTTGTATTCCATCAAAACAAACACATGCATGTTCAGATGAGGATACTGCCCCAGCCCCAGCGTGTTGCCCACTCGTTGTTATTCTTATTGTTACATGTTCAATTGCGTGCGTGCCTGAAAGGGAACACAAATTCGCCTTGCTATTGAACACCCATTTAATTCCAGGTCAGTGCGCTGCCGACATGAGGTGCTTGTGGACATGAACTTGCTCGTTCACTAACTGTATTGCCACACTCCAATATCTTTGTGTGCAAACATTTGTAGACCTATTGGCCCTATATATTTTCTATTGTACAATATATTTAGGCGTTTCCATTTATTCACTGCTCCAAGTGCTGAACTTTTATGTATTGCTATTTCGGCACTTAGTGTTGCTGTAGTAGTTTAATAGTAATACCGCGGTACACTTACTGAATTTCGTGACAGCGTAGAATACAAGGGCTATGGCAAATTGTTGGAGGAAATGGGGGAGCACAACCTATTTGTTGGCATGCACCTGCCAGTCAGATGCATAAAGCCAGTCACGGTGATGGGTTTTTACTAGTTAATACCTAACATGCCAGTGGCAAATGGGCTGGACAGCTCCCATGATGGCAAGGCCCATGCCATGCAGCGCCCGTTTCGGAAAGTTGCATATTATAGGTTGATCAATTCGGACGCACCCAACATCACTTGCAGTGCTGCTTGTAGAAACTTAGTAGTCAGCATACGTAACCAAGTTGTGTCACCGTAGGCCGGCCTGTTTCTTAACCATAGGCCTGCTGTGTTGCACCCTAAACTAGGGTCCTTATCAAGGGGTGAACCCGCACGTTAAGGGTGAGCGGGATGGAAGCTCCCATGCACGAAAGCACACCCAAACGGCCTTGTGAAGGCAAAAATAAGGCGTTGGCGGTAATTGGTTCCTGTACACTTTCGCAGGTGATTGTACGTCCATATAGTGGTCGTTCATAGGGAACAGGGGTTTCCTGTTCTGCCCTGTTCCTCGTCCCCCCTGACCTTGCTAGGCCTGCTGTACCCACTCAGGGCAATTGGTGACATGTTTTGGTGACTTGTTCGTATTCCTGAGGACGGTTTGAAGAGAATTCGGCCATATGATGGTGACGGCCCCCATACCTGTGGAGGGTAGCACCTTTGCTGGAAGGTAAGTATTTCCCTCGTATGTGCAATTTGCCAAGCTGGAAAGTTGGTGTTCCGGCGGTTGAGTTGCCCACGCCTGTGTTCTGTCTGCCTGCCAACCTGACAGATTCCCTTTTTGGTTCATATAGTCGTTGGTTTGTGAACTCTTCCCAACGTCAGTTCTATTGGGCCACAGACAAGGGGTCAGCTGTGCAGCGGCTGTCCAATGTTTGGTGTCGGAAGGGTGGCGGGGAGTTCTTGCTTACCTTGTGCACAGAAACTAACGAAAGTAACAACCCTGTAGTTGTATTGCTGCCGCTTGTTGCACGCATCAACATGCCGTGTCCTTTCTTTGCAGTGGGAGGGTAGCAGAGTGGGATGAGTGGGACGCGGACCCAGGCTATGGCAAGGGCACGAGCAGTGCTGCTCCTGTTCCTGACTACGCCTATCCAGTTCAGCTGGAGGAAGACGACAGCTTAATTCGTGTGCATGTGCCCCACATCCGCCAACACTTCAACTGGTACGCGTAGCTTCTCTCTACCTGCTGCCCTTGGCCTTATCATAACCCTGGCATACCCCCAGCTGGGCTCGTTCCTGTTGGAAGGCTTTGCACTCCACCCTTGGTTTCTGTCTTTCAACAAGGTGCTTCATCTGACGAGGCAGTGGGAGCAGTGTTCCAAGTGCACAGTCCAAAACCCTGTGTTGCTTTGTTGCAGGGACTG
The DNA here is from genome assembly GCA_032358255.1 of Heterotrichella gracilis. Taxonomy (NCBI): domain Eukaryota; class Xanthophyceae; order Tribonematales; family Xanthonemataceae; genus Heterotrichella; species Heterotrichella gracilis. The sequence goes on along the minus strand of JAULBX010007551.1, from coordinate 19,514 downwards.
TGGGCTGGCCTGTGCACTGATGGTCCTTCAGGCCCTGGGCCTGCACCGGTACACCCTTGAAAGCCTGCGCAGCCTTTGCGACACCACAAGTGTGTGGACAGTTGACCTGGCATACCTGCTGAGGCGCTGTGGGCTGAGCCTAAGCTTCTTCACCATCACCCTAGGCGCAAACCCTGACTACGTCAACGAAAGGTTCTATGCTGAGAGCCTTGAGGAGGACGAAGCACGGGTGCAGCAGCTGTTCAAGGTGGGATACAACTTACCCCATTTTCATATGTGTGGTTGCAACTTCACAACGATTGGCGCCGTTTCTGTTTCTGGCGCTGGCAATCAACCTGATGGGCTTCTCCTGTGCAGGATGCCAAGTCAGCTGGTATCACGGTTGAGGAGCGCAGCCTGAGCCAGCAGGAGGTGAAGGACCTGATGTGCACCGGTAAAAAGCTGCTGATAATGCTGGTGGACAAGAGCAAGCTGTCCTGGTCGTGGGTCTATGCTGCAGAAGGGTCACCAGTCAGCACCCTGGATATGGGCTACACAGGTGAGAGACGTGGCTGGTCCGTCCCACTACAAAATGCAGTGGACCATTTGGAGCCATGTGTAGGCCATGGTTTATTTACCCAGCATTTGGAGTGTGCGTCACTGTGCAGCAGTTTACAGATGGTTGTAATATTCACGCTCAGCACTGGGCAGCGTCTCCCTGATGGCACTAGTTGGCAGCGCGTCAGTGTGGAGCGCCGCTGACTTGCCCGTGCGCTGCAGGTCATTATGTGGTGGTGTGTGGCTACCACCGCGCCACTGACCAGTTCATGGTGCAAGACCCAGCCAGCAACGTGGAGGGCATTGCTGTGAGCGCCTCGGTGTTGGAGGCGGCGCGCAGGTCCTTTGGCACCGATGAGGACCTGCTGGTGGTGCACCTGTGAGCCATGCAGGACACCCAGACCAGGCGCACTTGGCAGCTGCACCAGGCTAGCATGGGGTTGACGTATTGTGGGGTAGCATTGGGTTACTATGTTGTGGGGTAGCAATGACGTTGTCACACTTTTGTGCATTATGTTTTTCCACTCGTGCATCTGAGAGGCATAATTATTAGTGTATCATTTTCCTGAACCAAGTGTATGCATATTTTTCTCACTTCAGGAGGTTTTATCGTGCCAAACACCCAACCACGGTCCCGCTCGCGTTGTCATTTGTGCGCCTCTCGCAGCCCATATTTTTACAACCGGCAGCTATATGTAGCTATAGCTAAAATGCAGCGCGTATAGCTGGTCACCCATTGCATATTTTATCAGCCATTTTGGCTTTGATGAGTTGCAGGTGACGCACGCTTGACCTCTGCAGTGCCCACTACAACCAGATAGTTACGTGTCAGCAGCGGCTCGGGTGGTGGCCACTAATTATCTAGCTAAGTGCCACCACTTGACTCTGTGCTGGCACATTATTTTCTAGTTATACCTACTGGTTGTGGTGGCGCACTGGCGCGTGTGGGATTTGAACGTGTGTGTGCGCGGCAAACCATTGAACCCCAGGGCCTGAGGAGTGAGCACTTGCACACCATTTTGTTTTACCACACCCTGGCCATATTCTAGTGGCTGTCTAGGGTTTTTTGAAAGCTGTTATTTTACATTCATCGCTGCCCTGTGTCATGGCCTGCTTGGCACACTATGGTGATGGCTGCAAAAGTATCGGGGAGGGCCTTGGGTGGCACAGTAGGGCGCACCTACTCTGTTGCGCTCCAGCGTGGCAAACCCAATGGACCATGGCACTGCCCTTTTCAGCAAGTTTTGCACCAAGATTCGAAGCTTGCGTTGAGCTCAACACCAGGAGTGCACTTTGGTCGTTGAAAGTCTTGTGAAAGGTAAGTGTGTTGACTGGCCGAGTGACCGTTAATGGCATTCGCTCCAATTCAAGTGCCACAGGCGCGGGGCCCCTCTGGGAGAGATCCCTGTTCCTACTCCTTGAAAAGTTGTAGACCAAAAAGAACCTCACAGACTGCCTCTTATTCGGGGCCAATAGTGGATTGGCTGCAGTGGCTTGAAGCACAAAGTCTCGTTGCCGTGTGTGTATACTTGCTTTACAGTAGGCTTCCCACTCCTGGGACTGCCGCCCCTGGCGCCGCACAGTTTGAATAGTCAAAGCTCGGGGCGTACGGTACAGGCTTAAAAGGTTATCCTGTCGTGTCGTATGCCCGGCGTCAACTAAAACCTTCGGCGTGTTGAACTTGTACGCAAGGCCTTGGTCGGCTGCAGTCGCTCCCCAACAGGCTCCGTCATGTTTCTAGGGTTGCGCTTTTGAGCATGGTTGCCAGCGGTGGCCTCCACCTGCACCCAACCAACGCCCAGCCCCTGCGGACAATCGCCTTCGTCAAAGCTCAGCGAGCAGATGCTCATACTGTTGCCATCCCGCAAGGCGTGGAGCTAATTCTCCTCAACGACACTCCGGCGCAGGTGAGGTGTTGGGCGGAGGCTTGCATCGTGGCGAGGGCGAACAGTAGTGCCAGGAATGGCATACTATTCGCTTGCTTTTGTCAATTATGACATCTTGGGCTTTCGGGCTAGCTTTGTTGGACGTCATCTTGGAGTTGCGTGCGGCAATGACAATGCATGCATACGGTGGCAAATGATGCCATGGTGGTGGATGCAGCCGCCGGCAACGCAGCTCGAAGCCTCGCCAGCGCGACAAGAGCTAGAAGAGATGGCGCAGAAACGCAAGAGCAGCTCACAAGCGCAACAGCTATCCATGCAGTGGACTGCTGTACGGAGAACGGTATGGTCACTGTTGGATTATTGGAAAATGGCATGCACACTAGCTGCTCAATCTTGTGCAGTGAACAGCTTCTTTGTGGATCCTCACTGCCATTCTGTATGCCATAGCATGCTCACACTGTGTGTCAGCAACGTGGTGCCTATGGCCGAGATATGCATGCATATGGCGCTGGGTCAAGTTTATGCATGCATGCACTTAAATCCTTCTCCCAAAAACTACCTGACTGCCAGGTAGTCTTTCCTGCATGGAATGTAGTACCAATTTTCCCACAAAATTGTGGGTGGCGTGCATCTGACGCACAACGCAGACACCAACCGCCTAGCACGAGCGGCACGCCACACGCACCCAAACCCTGCCCAATCGGTCCACCAGCCCTCCCCTTACAGTCATTACCCTCCCTCCAGGGCACCGGCCTCCAAAACCTGGGCAACACCTGCTTCATGAACTCAGTCCTGCAGTGCCTCACGCACACGCCGCCACTGGCAGAGGCGTTCCTGGCAGCAGCAGGAGACAGCCCAGACCAACACAAGCCGCCCCACCATCACGAGCAGCACCAGAACCACCACCACCACCACCACCACCACCACCACCACCAGCAGCAACACCATCAGCAACAGCAGCATGACCTGCTGCGGATCACCCAGGACCACATCGTGCGCGCGCTGACCTCGAGGGCTGCGATAGTTGCGCCGCAGGGGCTGGCCAAGAACCTGAGGCGCATCTCCAAGAGGTGGGTGGTGCAAGGGGCCTTGGCGGTGGTGCATGAGGAGGTGATCAGGTGGTGGGTGGGGCAGGTCCGCTCGGATTTAACCATGGGAACACAGCGATTGTGCTGCGGTGGGCTTGAGTAGGGCTTGGCATGCAAATCATACGCACTCTCCATGCACACGGATGTAACTGACTATAGCAGATCTAGGACTTGCCATTGGCCAATTACAGCTGATGGTGTAACAGTCATGGTCAAGCCGTTGCCATTGCTCAAGCCACACCGCCCCAAATTCTCCTTGCAGCTTCCGCCTTGGCCGCCAGGAGGACGCGCACGAGTTCCTGATCGCACTGCTGGACGCCATGCACGAGGCAGCTGTGGCGGTCATGAAGCCGCGGCCTCCGCCGGCACAGGCGGCCGCGGCGCACACGCTCATCTACCGCGTGTTTGGGGGCAAGCTGCGCAGCCAGGTGGGGCACCAGGGTTTTCAGTGTTTCAAAATCGGGGTTTAGTTTGGCCAAGCTGCAACCTGGTTTTGGGAGCGTGCTGTGGGTTGAGGGTTTGCAGCATTATGGATATGGGGGCAATCGAGGGATAGGATTTAGGGGTTAGCTACGGGAACATGTGAGCTCAATCAATCGATCGATTTGGATGTCATAGTGGCCCCCCACCAACCCACCCGCCCCTTGCCAGGTGCGCTGCGCCGGGTGCGGCTACGAGTCCAACTGCTACGAGCCGTGGCTGTGCCTGTCGCTGGAGATCAACCGCGCAGAGAGCGTCACGCGCGCGCTGCAGCGCTTCACGTGCAAGGAGAAGCTTGAGGGCGACAACAGGTACAGGTGCCCGCGCGAGAAGGCGCTGCGGCCCGCGGTCAAGTGCATGACCATCGATGAGGCGCCTAACGTGCTGGTGCTGCAGCTCAAGAGGTGCGGAGGGGAAGCGGTGTTGTATTTCTGTGGAGGGGGGGAATGGAAGGATCGGATGGGGGATGACATCTGTGCTTGTTGTAATGGGGTTGCGCTGTGGCCTATGGATCGTGGCAGTGGTTAGCCACCTTGTCTGGCAAGCAATATGCACCACCTGGCAGGTCTTTGAGGCACGCTGCGCATTGTTGACTTTCATGGTATTAAACAGGTTCATGCAATGGCTTTCAAGGCCCGCCCTGTTGTTTCCTGCTGTGTTTCCATCCCGGACCCGCACTCTTTGGCGCAGGTTTGGCTTCAGCCTGTTTGGCCAGAAGATCAACAAGAAGGTTGAGTACGACACCCACCTTGACCTGGCCCCCTTCATGAGCCACCGCAAGGGGGGGGACACAAGCTACGAGCTGTATGGCGTGCTGGTGCACCAGGGGCACAGCGTGCACTCGGGCCACTACTTTTCGTTTGTGCGCGGGGCCAACGGCATGTGGCACCTCATGGATGACACAAGCGTGCGGCAGGTGGGGGACGGGGAGGCTGGAAATTTGGGTGCAGATGCCACTGACACGGGGAGTTGCCGTGGAGGCCGCCTAGGGAATGTTTGACCTAGCAAAAACCGCCCCCTGGTTGACATTGGTTAAGTGCATTGGATCGTCTGCATGGTACCATGGGCCCAGTACGCGGTGAGCGGCACACGCAACGACACTGTTGCCGCAAACTCAAGTCAAAACCCTAACACTACCAAACCTTTGCAGGTGAGCGAGCGCATGGTGATGGGCCAGCGCGCCTACATGCTGTTCTACATCAGGCGCCCCACGCATGACGTGTCCCCCTTGGGGGCCAATGGCACGCTGCCAGCTGGCAAGGTGGCAGCAGTGGGGGCGCAAGGGGGGAAAAGGGAGGTGGATGCAGGGGAGGTGGCAGGTGTGCAGGCCAATATGCGCAAGGTGGCTGCTGAGCTGAACCAGCAGGAAGGGGGGGGCAAGGGGGTGAAGAAGGCCAAGGAGAATGGGGTTGTGCAGGGGGAGGTCGCTGCGCTGGGGAGTGCTGTGGTGAAGAGCAAGGGAGTGAAGAGGAAGGCTGCCAATGAGCAGGCTGGCGAGGCACAGCAAGGTGCGCAAGGGCAGGAGCATTGCAGATGTCTATACCTGCATAGGGAGCAGCACCCCAGCTTTCCTCTTTCAGATTCTGTCAGCCCATGGCGCATGAGGTGGTTTGGCGCACGCTGCAATCCTCGCGTGATACTAATCATTGGCATGAAACCCTGCCCTAGGCTGACACAAACCCTTAATATGTGCTGATAATGTGTGCTGGTATGAAACCCTGCGGTGTGCTGACACCCCACCTGCTGCACCAGACCCTAGCCGGACCCTAGAGGAGCCTTCCCTAGCGGGTCCCTCCTGCACGCCTGAGCGGCAGCCAGGTGGACAGGAGCCGGCGGCCTCTCCATCAGAACCAGCGAATGAAAGCCATGCAGGCCTTAAGCAGGCCAGGAGCCCCTCCCTCCTGGGCAGGATACGGTCAGGTGCGAGGACGGGGGCAGGGAGGGGTGTAGGGTCGGCGCTGTGTCCTCCTCTATGTTGTGGGATAGGAGGACAACCATTGGCCATATGAGCTTTTGGGACGCTGGCGTAGATGGATGCTACCATTTGCAGGCTTTTGTGCGAATGTTACATCGCCCTTTATGGTGTATTGCCCAACATGACTGCTAGCGGCACCATTTGTAGGTGTCGATGCACACGCCACATCCTGCGCTTGTTCAAAAGCACGGCACCTATCATGACCCTAGAAGTGGCGTGATCTAGACCCTAACCCCTAGCCGTGGTGTGGCTCAAGCCCTAAACCCTAGCTGTGGTGTTCAGGGTTGCGGCCAAGGGCAATGATTGGTCGCGGTGTGGGATGGCGGGCGATGCTTCTCCGGCCGTGGCTGGCCATACCAGACCCTACACCAAAGCCCTTGAGGCGCAAGCGGACAGCAGAGGCGGGCAAGCAGGGGGAGAAGAGCAAGAGGCGGAAAGGAGGAGAGGGGGGAAAAGCAGCTGAGAAACCCTCGCAGGTACCGATTCTCATGTATGTTCATTCATTCTGACTCACCTTGGTGATCTCCACACATGACCAGGGATGTTTCTCCTTTGCCCAGGCATGTGAACGCGGATTGCTGCGCATGCATTGCGGGAACATTGCTCCATTGCCAGTGTGGCCTATGCTATAGGCTATGGCTGTGACATGTACCACTCTGCGGGGCACACCCACAAAGGTCTCATCATTCCTTTCCACTCCCTGCAGCCTGCACCAGATCCCTCGGCACCTGTGGAGGCCCCTGATTGGCCCCCAATCAAGGGCCAAGACCCTACCGAGGGCTCCGCTGCACCTGCGGTAAACCCTGCTGCGGCGCAGCCAAAGCGCGCCAAGGGGGCTGGGTCAGGCAAGCTCCAAGGGGAGGGGAGTGCTGCTATAGCGCAGAGCCAACAAGGGGTGGCTATGGCGCATGGGGCTGCTGCCAGGGCCCAGCTGATGCAAGGGGGGAGGCATGGGCTGGCGTCTGTGGGGAAGTGGGAGGATGTGGATGGGGATGTGGCCAGGGAGGCAGATGCCAGGGCAAGGTACGTGCGGGAGGGTTTTGAATTAGGGTTTAGGGTTTGGGGTTTAAAAGAGGGTTTGTGTGCTGGTGCTGCACTGCAGTGCTGACCATCATGGCGGCTTGCCCCCACACAAGGCATTGCCACGCACACACGATGCATCAACATCCCACATGCCCACCTTCTGCATTGCCCAGTCATTTCATGAAGCATCAATCCCACACCAAGAGCACTGGGAGGATTGATTTGGTAGTGCTGTAAGTGCATACCCTGATTTGCAGCTTAGAATTATATTTGAGTGGTTAAGTGCTATTGCTAGCTGCATGCAGTTACATGCTTGCCACGGCACCTATTAAAATATCCCTTACCCGTCTTGCAGCGGGGACGCCCCCAAGCGCAAGCAGGCGGATGAATGGGATGAGTACTACGACCAGGGCAAGTTGAAAAAGGTCAAAGCAGATAAAGCTGGGATGGCACCAGGGGGCATTCGAGACAAGCTGCAAGAAGCAGCTACACAGAAAGCCAGCGCTCACAGGGGAGGGATGTCACCGCACCGAGCAGGGAGGGGAGGGGATCGGGGCAGGCGGGGCGGGGGGGGTGATGGGCGGGGCGGCGGCAGGGGGTTTGGGCGGGGTGGTGGCGGGCGGGGGGGGGCAGGGGGGGTGGGCGAGGTGGCAGCCCGGGAGGGGGCAGGGGGTTCGGGCGCGGCCATGGGAGGGGAGGGAGGAGGTAGGCTAGTGATGGATAAATTATTAAATGCGCCGTGCGGCTCACTTGCCAATGCCCAAAGCCGCGCCCAAAGGGGTGCAAGGCTCCTTCGATTGGGCGCTGGGATAGTGATATTTGTAGGGGAAACTCTTCTGACAAGTTGTGGTTTCCTTAGCAGCAGCAGCCTGCCGGCCATGCCTGGCTGGCTTGTACACTACCTGGGGGCCGGGCAGCTGGCTTGCGTGGCCCAATCTGAGGTGATGCCTACCGCGCAGTCAGCTGGGTGATCAGTAACGAACGGTACGCGTGTGGAGTGGGTGCGGGGCTGCTGCTGTGTCCATGCGGCAAGGCTCGCTGTCACTTGCAGCGTGCACCGACTGCGGCAGCCAGAACCAGCACTGGCCGCAGCACAAGGCGGCGTGCAAAGAGGCGCGCCAGGCAGCGAGGGATATCTAGTAGGGTACATTTGGTGGAAAGTTTGGTGAAAGTGAGCTTACAGTCAGACTGCCCTCAGCCAGACTCTGTGAATGTACCAGCAAAGTGGAACAGTGGGTACAACATGGTTGGCTAATTATAATATGATTCAGCATGCGCACTCCTTGTGCCAGGAAAGAGCTGCGACGCACGGCGTGGCGCCGCATGACATGTGCAAGACTGCCTGCTAATCTGGCTGTATTGCTAGAAGGCATGTAACTAACTAACTAACTATGTGCACTCCTTGGCATGCATGCCTCTTTGGAATTTGCAGATATTGAACCCAAAGTCAAACATAGGAAACCCCACTTTTTTATTCAGAAATATGATATGGCTGGGGCAAAGTGTCCACGGCAATATTTTGGGGTGCGACTTCCAACCATCAGCCCCTGCCGAACACTTCCTTACTATTCAATCAGTGCTTTCAGGATATCAGGTAGCTAACTCATTAGGATTCTAATCGTTGCCTACAGAGCCCGTTTTAATATAATGTTTAATCATAATGTGTTGAATCATTGTGTTCTGGGAAAAGCACAGCTTCCACTACAAGCCTATGCAAAAAAAACCAAAAACTGCAGCAAAAATGAATTCAGTTTTGCCACTGTCACAGTGGTGGAAACTGTACACACAGGTCAATGTGACCTGACATAGGCTGCCCTGCACAGGAAATTCGAAAGGGCCGATTGTAAAGCATACTGAAAAGCTGTCCTGAGTTATGTGGTGCCCTGGTGCGAGCCAGTGGCCCCCTAACTACGCCTCTGTGCGTTCCCTTTCTTTCTTTCTTCGTATATGCGTCACCTCACCCTATCTGGAACCCCGAACACAGAAATCCTGCAGCAAAGTCACAGCTGGTGGAATCCATCATTCGCATAAACTTTTGTCTTTACCTGGCCACTGCCGGAAAGGTCAGCAGTCACCAGAAAACCAAACTTCAGGCTAGCTTACTGCGGCTGCGGCTGCGCCCACTGCACCTGCGCCCACTCCACCTGCTTCGTGCCCAGTTGCACACACGAGCAGGTGGAGTGGGCGCAGGTGCAGTGGGCGCAGCCGCAGCCGCTGGCAGTTGGCTAGGACCATATCTGGTAGCATGTGACTAAGCTGTTGTTGAGTGAAAAGCATTCTTCACAGGGGCTGGGTGGGCAGGTTCAGGGATTGGTGTGCCCGTGCTACTCTGAGCAGCTTCACACCATGCTCAATGAAGCCCGCACTGACAGGATCCTGGACTGCTTTCTCTGGATGGTCGAGAAGGTACTTTGCAGCCTCTCCACCTCTGACACTGCCTCATCGAAGCTGCTGAAGTGCACAGTCTTGTTTTGCCTGTTGATAGCTGTGCTTGCGTTCTTTACAAAAGCACCAGCTGCTGTGCAAGCTAGCTCAACGTACTTGGGGTTTATCTTGAGCATTTTGTTGCTGGGCTTTCCTCGGACCAGCTGGTTTTTACTTCCAGCACATGCTTGTGCCACTTCTCCAGCGACCCGCCTGAACTCCTTTGAATACAGGTGGCCCAAGTTTGCCTGCATTTTTCCCATTTCCTTCTCCAGTTCCTGCACTTTTCCCACTTCCTTCTCCAGTTTCTGCAATCGAGCCAAAACACTGCAAGAAGAGAAATACAAGGTCAGCACAGGCAGCAGGGCATGACTAACTGTGCCAATTTTGAAAGAAACCTGCAGTTGTGAAAGAAACGTCCTTAGTGTTCAGCATCGACGCAGACTTACTCCTGCTCAGCTGTATGGACCTTTGAGTTGTCTTGCCTTGAAAACTCAACTAGCAAAGGACTGCTGGAAGCCACCAGTCTGCGTAGTCCAGTTTGAGTGAATTGAAGCTGGCTGTTCCAGAATTGATGCAGTGTGCAGTCGCCTGAGTGTGAACATGATGGGCACTGAGTGTCAACACAACATGGAGTCAATGTAACCACTTTGACAGCTTACTTCCTGCCACTCAGTGTAGCTTTAACAGCCACTGAACAGCAGGTAGGCTCATATGGTTTCAAAAAAGTCACTGACTTCGTAAACCTATAAAACAGGTGCATGCAGGGAGGCTCTATCCTCTCGGCTTTCCGTTGGGGGCAAACAGACAGCAAACAGACTCAGTATTAAGGAGCCTTAGACTTAGAGTACAAAAGAGCCTTAGACTTAGACAAAGGACCCTCAACGTAGAGTCTAAGGTTGTTTTGAAGATGGTATGTCGACATCACAATGCAAAATAGGCCTATGTTAGGATATGCTGCCAAGACAACCTTCTTTGTTTTATTGCAGTAGTAAAGAAGAAAGAAAGATAGGGAACGCACAAGAGAATGTTATCGTGGCAAACGATCACACCGGCGATGCATACCGGTTGTAAGCTGGCACCGGGTTAACCATTCAATCGGCATGCATGCATGCGCTATCTTTACTGACTTGCCTACCCAAAACGATATAGATGCTAGTCTCTAATCTTACTGAAGCTCACAGGCACATACAATCCCCCCCACACACCCCGATGCACCCCAGTGTCAGTGCATGGGGTGTGCTGTGCTGTGCAGTACAGCTGTACTGGGTGTGAGGCTGTACTGTAAGATGCTGTACTGCGAGTTGTCAGCTTCAACGGTTGGCTCTGCTTACTACAATGGGGCTAACGTTTGCAGCACGAGTGGGGCACTTGGTGCTTCTCCGTTGCTAACGACGTTTGCTGCCTTTGCAGGTATGGTACCAGGTTGCGTTGGACTTGGTCTTTCTCTTCCCTTGCTTACCCAGGTGCCCCTTGGCATGCCAGTTTGCACACCTGTTTTGCTTGTTTGCCTTCCCCGTTTGCTTGTTCTTGCACACCGTGATCAGCGGTTATATACAGAGGCGTAGTTAGGGGGCCAGAAAAAGTCCAGTCAGAAAAAGGTAGTGCACAAACCTGACGAACCATAGAAAGCAGAATGCATGGCCTTCGTATACTTCTGTAAAAGGGGGCCACCTGTTGGCAATGGGTTGTTTTTGGTGCCCAACCTGTTCCACTGGGTATCTCGCCACTGCCCCACCACCACCACCTGTATCTCACTGTGTGCTCAAGTTGTTTCCCTACCCTGTGCGCTTGAGGCGCCATGCCCAGGGGAGCCGCAGGTGCGCCAAGCAATGGGAGGTTGTTACCACACACTTCCAACATGCTATAGCCAGCGTAGCCGTATGTTATATAGGCATTCAGATCGCATTCAAATAAGTGTGAAGCTTTCTTTCTATCGCTGACCGTGTAAGCTGTACACCTCCGTCAGCCACCAACCTGTCTTAGTGTCTTAATGGTATTATAACGTGCTTTGCCATTCACCAATCAGCCTTGCACAAGATTGCACCTGCAGCCCACCCATTCCTGCCACTGACAATGCTTGTACCAATTTTGCATGTCCTATCGCAACGTAACATGTTCTCCCCGCCCCACATAAATCCCGCGCGTTCAATCATCCTTTGATCGAGACGACACCATTTCCTCCCCAAGGCCCCCGTCACCAGCTCCATCCTCAAGTCCCCAAACCTCCTTGCGAATCCTCCCCACATACTCCACCAAAGGGGGGTACATCAGGCGGATGTGATCAGCCACAGGGTTGGGGACACCCCCGTTCAGGGTCTGGTCCAGGAGCCCAAACACGCTGCAGTCCACTGCCGAGGGTTTGTCGCCCATCATGTAGGGTTTGTCGCCCAGGATGCCAACCAGAGCAGAGGCGTCCTCGTACATGAGCCCTGTGAAATCCGTGAGGGAGTGGCGCGCAACGCCCTGCGGTGGGGTGAGAAAGGCGCGCGTCAGGGCAGCTGTTCTAATGGTATCAATCATGACACTGTGACCTGATTGATTGCTGAATGTTCCAGGGACACAGGTGTGGGTGCAAGCAGGGGCACATGTGGGTGACAGGGCGCGCTGTGTGGTGCAAGGCCTGTGGCAAGCCAGGTGTACAGCAGAGCCATATACGTCAATGCAGGGGGAGCAACGCATCCATGTGCTTTCTGCAGGGAAGAAAAGCATCCATGTGTGACATGCACCTGACAGGGAGCCAAGCAGGTATCGATAACGCAGCCTCCCTGTGCTCATGTCATCACATATGCATGAGAGCTTCAAGTAGGCGTGCACATGTACACAATCCCAATGCCATCAATCGTGGGAATGCAAATGCAAGGGTCTGCAAACTGTCTGCATGTAAATGTAGCTGCAAGTGAAACAAACTGTCCGTAGCCGCTTCCACTCATGCGTACCGCTTTGTGCAAGGCGGAGTAGACTGATCGACGCATGTAGGGGAAGAAAAACACAGTCAGTGGGAAGGGCACATAAGGCGCCAGCAGGCGCTCCCACGCGCGCCAGCCCTGCATCCAGCCATGTGTGGGAGCAGTTAGAGGTAAGGGGCATGGGGCACACTTCTTTGCATGTGTGATGCCATATGTGTTCCTCCTTGTCGAGGTCGCTGTGACCAAACTGGCCGAAACTACTCCAAAGCGCCCAGACTCCAATCACGACTACGATCCCACAACAACCACAACAACCATCACTCCATTTCTACCCAGATGGGGGCCATCCTCGTTCAGGCATTGCATGGGCAAGCTTATGTGCTACCCTGCACCGCGTGTGTTGTACACCAGCACCTACTGAGCGTGGTGGCCTCTGGTGCAGATGTGACAAGGGCAGCTGTGGTACTTTGCTGGTCACGTGGGTGGACCCAACACACACGATGGTCTCCTTGTATAAAGTAGGTGTGTACGCTCTCCCTGGTCCTCCAATAATCAACCTCCTAATACCAACCTTGATCATTCTGCCCCAGCAGCAACATGCCCCTGCCCCCCCATCTCCCCACACACCACACACACCTACGCAAAAAGCCCCTCATCCCCCCCTGCACCGCACCTCCGCCCACACAAAGCGGTAGTACACCTGCGCCCAGCGCATGTGCTCATCCACCATGCGCTGCAGCGCCAGCGCCACCCCCACATCGTGCGCCTCGGTCAGTCGCAGCGCCCGAGTTTGCGCCGGGTAGGTGGCCTCCAGGTAGGGTATGATGAACTCGGTGCCCGCTAGGATGTTAAGGCCGTGGCTGATGTAGGGCAGCTGGGGAAGCAGGGGGATTGAAGGGGTCAGGAATGGGCAGGAAGGGGCGCTGCAGATGCAGATGTGTGGCAGAATAATTGCATGGCATGTGGCACTGGCCGGGCGGTGGGGTGTTCTGTAAGTTATGCGCCCTCCGGTATGCGCTATTCAGCATAACCATGCCACAGTGCATCCACAGCCACATCCAGCAGCATTGGAGCCAGCCACCCCAAAGCAGGACTAATACCCCGTTGGTTCCAGCTAACCAGCCCTCAAGGCAGCGGAGTCAGTCTGTGAGTACCAGCGGGGGAACACTAAGGCATTATTTAAATAGCATTCTTCGTACACCACTCACACAAAACCATGGTCATTCCATGGCCCTGGCCTCACCGTTGCTTTCGGTGACTTCGTGTTGCTTGTGACGGTGATGTTCTCGTAGGGCAGTCCCGCCAGGCGCAGGTATGTCTCAAGCTTGGTCAGATACTGGGACCCTGAGCCATGTATCGCGCGGGTGTTAAGGCCTGCAAACCCGTACACCTGGAACCACAAACAAGGGTTTGTGAGGTGACAATGGCTAGGGCGAGGCATACCCAGTCATGACGATCCGCAAACCATTGCGCAGCAGACCAATTCTTTTTAGAATGCATGCACTTGTTGTCAGGACAGGGCAGGGACAAGCCCAAACAAACGTTGGGAGTACAGGACCAAGAACATTGTCGCAGCTGTCAGAGGAGCCCATAAATGTTCTATCCCCGACGGGTTTTCTCAGGTACCTTGATTGGATCCTTGGGGTCTCCCCTTTTGACCTGTGTGGCGTAAGGCTTGACCTTGAAGCGCAAGGAGGAGAGGAGCTTGACCACCAGCAGCGCAGCGAGGATGGTGAGAGCCGTGCGGGTGGCTTGCAGGGGCGTGACCTGGCCTGTCAGGAACCAGTCCTTGAACTCGAATGCAGCCTTGATGAGCACGCGCACAAGCTCATCCATCGCCTCCCTTGGGGTCGGGATCTGCTGCAGGGCCTGGCGAGGCAGCATGGGTGCTTCCATCACAACTGTATTGCCTCACAACCTTTTGAAACCTTACTGTTTGGCGCCTAGTGGAGGCTTTTAGAAACACGATAGAGGGGCGCAGAGCCTGCAAGACAGGGGGGGGGGGGGCTGTTTATATCTGATACGACTAGTCAGCTGCCTTGAAAACTCCAAGGGAGCGATGGACTGGTGGTAGGGTGGAGGCATGTGTCCAGCCGCAGGAAACGGACATGCCTTGGAGTGGCAGTCACGAGGGTTACGTCAGCCACTTGTTGCAACCTTTGGTGCTCAGCTCAGTTGGGTGACGATACAAAGGCCAAGGGTGCACACTGCATGCACTGCAATGACAGGTCCAGATACATGCAACAGGGCCGACGGCACGCATTATTACAAGTGGCAGCAGGGTTTCAGGTGAGATACTTTATAGCGAATATAGCGTTCTCAAAGTGCAAAACCCAGCCCAACGGGTAAGGTGCTTCCAGGGTGGCGTGTCTGACAGGGCGGAGCAATGTGCCTAGATGCTTGCTTACGCAGGAGACGGAAGTGTCGTGGATCGTGGCAGTCAAGAGCGATAAATCAATAGCGGTGCGGTGCCCAGTTGGTGTTCAGACCAGTTGGGTTGGTGCATTTGCACATGCATGCATGCATGCGGGTTCCATAGACCGCAACGGGTTGCGTCGTTTTCGACACCACCAGCAACCACTTGAATATGTGTGCAATATATGCGTAGAACATGCCTCGATTACATGCGGCAGCCAGGCCCGCAACACGCCTAAACGCACCTTCCACAGATTGTCGGCCCCGCCTGTAAAAACGCCTAACCTTGGTCACGCAGAACCGAGCAAACAGCAGTTTCAAGTCTTACAACCATACGCGATGCGCGTCCTATTGTTACAGCCGGACAACAACCCACCTGCACTTTGCGCCTCTGGCTTATGGCATCGTTTAGCCATCTCGCACAACTTCTTGCCTATCAAGGGGGTGTGTCAGCGTCAAGCAACCCCCTATGCAGCCAGTCGCTGTTGCGGTGCCCCCAACGTGACCAAAACCCACTGCCCGGCTGCTGTTCGTTGCCTTTCCGCTTCACGACGAACGTCTCGGCAAGCTGATTCCTCACTCGTTTGGTGGATTTGCCCCCGCATCTTGTGTCTAGTCGAGTTTCTGGCCCAGAGCATGTGCGCTGAACGGGCATCCCCATAGTCACTGCATTCAAGATGTGGCGATCTGCCCGACAGCTTGGGAGATTGATCCCCAAGCAGTACACACCCAGAGTAGGTGTTCGTATGCTTTCACAACTCTGTCGTATTGTGCAAGTGTATCGTGGCTTATATCTCGCGTAATTGCAGGCGGCAAGCAAGGCATGCACGGACCATGGCATATTGCTAGCAGGTGAGTCGCTGCACTGCTACTGCCCACTTGATTATTGGGTGCAGTTTGCAGATCTTACTGACGCTAGTGTTGTTTCCAACTCTCGCAGTGACAGCAAGACAGTTCACAACTGCAATAAGGTGTGCATCCTTTCGTAAGGTTTCAGCTTCCTCCCAAATGCACATCGTTCCCTACCTCTTGACCTCCTCTCTGTTGCAGCCCTGTACAACCCTCGGCACACCACCTTGCTTCAAGCCTGCTGTTGCTTCGAAGCTTTCACGTCAGCAGAGCATGCGCAGCGGACATCACAGTCAGCGTGCCCAGTATGGGTGAATCAATTACGGAGGGCACAATTGCTGCCATCTTGAAACAGCCAGGTAGACGTCATACTGCACCGCCAAGGAGATATGCATGCATCTCAGTTGCACAACCCAGTAGCTACTGCAAGGCATGGCAAACCTTCATCAGTTCTTTGGGGGCAGGTTTTGGGGGAACTGTGCGGGTTAGTCAAAGCATGCTGGATGCAGTTTGAATGTCATTTTGTCTGGCCTCAGTGAGATCAAGTGGCAATACAATAGTGGGCCTTGAGCGGCATTTAAAGCGAGGTGGTTTCTTCAGTCAACCTTCGTTGTTACCGTGTGACTACCTTGCCTCCCGTTCGGCTTATTTGGGACTTGCACTCACAACTCAAGGCATGCTCGCCTTCCACAGTCATTTTGCACTGCAACGGCGTGATTTTCCTCCTTGCGCTTATACCCAACATCCACCTGAAAACGAAGCCAGCCTTGTGCGCCCCTGGGCTTCACCCCCCCTGTCGCTCACTCCTGGGCTGCTGGCCCCTTTGCAGGTGACACCGTGTTTGAGGATGACATCATCGCCCAGATAGAGACGGACAAGGTGACCATGGATGTGAAGTACATGGAGAGGGCGCCAGGCGTGATCAAGGAGCTGCTGGTGAAGGAGGAGGACTCGGTGTCGGTGGGGCAAGGGGTGGCGGTGGTGGAGCCTGCAGAGGCCGGTGCAGCAGCCCCGGCACCATCTGCACCCGCGCCAGCACAAGAAACAAAGGCAGCCGCCCCGCCACCACCACCTCCACAGCAGCAACAGCCCAAGCCCACACCCAAGGTGCGCGCAAACCGTAAACCCTACACCCACACCCAAAGCGCATAAGTGGCACGCACTGCTCGGCAGCAAGGTGCAGGCTGTTGCACTGGCAACGAGGCATCACATCCACCCTTGGACATTACTTGCTTCTCCTACATTTGTGCTGGCATCTGTTTTGGAGATGGAGGCATGACACCATGTGGGTCTGTTGCAGGCTGAGGCGCCTGCAGAGCCAGCGCCAGATGCTGGGGAGCGCACAGAGAGGTGGGTGGTGGGGCACTGGTGGCGGCAGGCAATGCAGATTGCGTGGTGACTGGCATGGGAGCCCATGCAGCATTAGCTTGTCATGGCATGTGTTGGTGTGATATACTATAATTTGTCATGTGTTGGTGTTGCTCACATCGATTGCATCTCTCAGCCCTGCGTAATGCAGGCATGGTCCAGTCAGTGATGCATGCACCCTCCACCATCTGCCACCCTTCTCAGTGGTTGCTTCCCAACTGCACTACTGCGCTTTCCCACTGGCCACGGGCCCACCACCTACCCCCACCGTGCCTCAGGCGTGTGAAGATGACCCGGCTGCGTCAGCGCGTAGCCCAGCGGCTGAAGGGCGCGCAGAACACCTATGCCATGCTGTCAACCTTCAACGAGGTGGACATGACCAGCCTCATGCAGATGCGAAACGACTTCAAGGTGAGCACATCGGGTGGAATGTGAGGGGACGGGGCTCACATGAGCCTGTTATGAGGGCCCATGCCTCGCGCACATGCGCTGGTTAGCATGTTCACAACGCAGCGACGTGCTTCACTCCCACGGGAAGGGGAGGGGCATGTTGTTACTGCACAGTGCATGCGATGACCCGCGCCTGGTTGCCCATGTGTCGTATGGCCACATCTCATGACAGCACTGGTTTTGACATGGCGCAACAACCAGTAAAGCTATGGTCCGCACTGATCACCCACTGCGCCATGGCCTCCCAGGATGCCTTCCTAGAAAAGCACGGCGTGAAGCTGGGCTTCATGTCAGCCTTTGTCAAGGCTTCCGCCGACGCGCTGCTCACCATCCCCGCCGTCAACGCCGTGATCGACGGGGACGACATCGTGTACCGAGACTACGTGGACGTGAGCATTGCTGTGGCCACACCCAAGGGGCTGGTGGTGCCGGTGCTGCGCAATGCCGACAAGCTGGGCTTTGCGGATGTGGAGCGGGTGCGTGGGTGTTTGGGGGTGGGGGGCATGGCGTGGGGAATGTTGCAATGGTGGGGTGGGGAAGCGCCTGGGATGTATGGAGAGGACTGAGCTGCAGGTGGCTGGGGTCAACCAAGATATGCATTGTCGTTTATGTGGCAGGATGGGTTGGCATTGTGTGGTGCAGGCAGTGTGCGTAGTGAGCTCTCTTCCTGTTTCATGAGCAGAAGTGGCCGTGGCTCGCCATGCATGCCTGCTGCATTAGATGCATGGGGTTGGAATATACCGACCACATAACTTGTGTGCTTGTATAGGTATGTTTATGTTGCATCCCCTCTGCTTGCAGGAAATCAACAAGCTTGGCAAGAAGGCGCGCGATGGCACCATCTCCATCGATGACATGGCAGGGGGCACATTCACAATCTCAAATGGGGGGGTCTATGGCAGCGTGCTCAGCACACCCATCATCAATCCGCCCCAGAGCGCCATCCTGGGCATGCACGCCATCCACCAGCGACCCGTGGTTGTGGGTGGCCAGATCCTGGCGCGTCCCATCATGAACATTGCGCTGACGTATGACCATCGGCTCATTGACGGGCGCGAGGCGGTCACATTCCTCAAGAGGGTGAAGGAGGTGATTGAAGACCCCCGCAGGCTGCTGCTAGACGTGTAAGGGGTTGTTGGAGGGACGCGCAGCGTGAGGGAGGGTCCGATGCCGGGAGTGGACTGGAGAAAGTTACTGGCGCGCGTTGGCAGGGTCGGTTGCTATAACAGGATATTCGCAATAACAGGAAATTGACACTACACCAGGAAACGGTGCGACCCTATTTCGATCATCTTTTATGCCAATGGCTTGGCCCTGGCCTGGCCTTTGACACTTTACACTTGGCCCTGTTTCCTGATGTTGCCAATATCCTGTTCTATGGACATTGGGAAGTCCATTGGCTGGGCAGTGCCGTCACTAATTTAGTCTTCACAAGCGTCTTGTTGGGGTTATCCAGTGCACGCTCTGCCATTGGGTGAAGCTCACATGGCTGCTGCAATACCAGTGGCGATTTGTGTATGCACTATATGTGCAAACGTGTGCGCGTATATATGCGTGCCTGTTGCTGCATGCAGTGCCTGCCTGGCCATGCGGTATGATGTTGCATCGTTGTAGCTGCTAAAGCAGTCGAGCCCTACAGGTGCTATGCAAGCTGGCACAATTGCCAAGCAGAGCCGGCATGGCGCCATGCAATTCTGACTAGATATCTCATCCTTGCCATCTTATGCCTTTTGAATTTCTGTAGTTTCAGCACTGCTAGTGGATGCCACGTAGTTACTATCCATTGTGGCATGTTCCCCATGTCCTACTAGTAGCAACACAGCTATTGGCTGAGCAGCATTTGCTCTGAATTCATTAATGGTTGGGTTAATTGACAATGTAACGCCACCACCCAGCGCTGCGCAGCTTCAGAAATCCCTGAAACCCAATTTATTGGCAATGCCATGTCATATGACCAACTATAATGATTTGCAAACCACCAGCGTCACGCGGTGTGAAGTTAAAAACTAGAGCTCTGTGCGTTCTTCGAAGTTCTGATGCGGGACTGTTATTAGAAATAGTGAACATTCAGGGTATTGATTAGGGTAACAGTACCAAGGTTGACGATCAT
>JAULBX010007440.1:96931-118248 GCA_032358255.1 Heterotrichella gracilis | reverse complement strand
AGGTAAAACCCTAAACCGCAAAACTACCAAAACCCTGAAACCCTAATGCCCAGCAGCACCAGCGTGGTCATCAAGGCGTACTGCTCGGGGAACGCGGCCAATGGGCAGGTAAAACCCTAAACCGCAAAACTACCAAAACCCTGAAACCCTAATGCCCAGCAGCACCAGCGTGGTCATCAAGGCATACTGCTCGGGGAACGCGGCCAATGGGCAGGTAAAACCCTAAACCCCAAAACCCTGAACCTGCCTAAACCCTGAAACCCTAATGGCCAGCGGCACCAGCATGGCAACCAAGGCATACTGCTGGGGGAACGGGGCCAACGGGCATGCAAACCCTAAACCCTAAACCGCTGGGTGGGCAGGGCCAGCGCACTACACGCAACGGTCAATCCTAAACCCTACATTGTGTATGATACCCTACACTATTGTTCCTGCTCCTGCTTCTAGTACATACGCAGCTGTTCTGTCCCTGACTGGATGCTGTTCCCTGTTGTCTGGGGTTTAGGGTCTTGAGAATTGTCTGCTTGCTGGTGCCCGCACCTGCTGACTTACCCTAGCTAGGGTTAAGGGCATTGGGTACATTGGGCCTGCTATCTAACCCAGCTGCACTTTCCCCCTCTGTTCAATAGTTTCATAACAACCATTTGGCGCTTCTTTCGTAGGTACTGCCGGCCAGCACCACAGGCTCGAATTAGTCCCCCGTTTTGGGGGAGGTGCCCCTGCCGGCGGGGCAGGTGGCGTGGGTGGACATCTCCTGCGGCGAGCAGTTCACGTGCGCACTTGCCACCACCTCAACAGACACAACCCTCGCCTCCGCGCGCTCGCTCTACCGCTGGGGATCCAACACCGCCGGCCAGCTGGGCATTGGCAGCTTCACCGGCAAAAACACCGCCTTCGCCGCCGCCACCAAGCCCGCCGGCTACACCGAGTGGCGCGCGCTGAGCGTGGGTTCGGCGCACGCGTGCGCGATCGTCGCCACCTCGCCATCGGCCGCCGGCGTCGCCGCGTGCTGGGGCGCAGGCAGCAGCGGCCGCCTGGGCTTCGCCGCGTCGACCAACCTGAACGTGGCGACGCTTGTCCCCGGGGGCCCCAACGTCCCCACCACGCTCCTGTCAGGCTGCACGAGCATTGCCAGCGGGCAGTTGTTCACGTGCGCGGTGTGCGCTCCCTCCACCGCCACCCTTGCCTGTTGCTGGGGGAGTAACGCCAACGGGCAGCTGGGGAGTGCAGTGCCCGCCGGAACCCCCACCGCCAATCCCACCGCGCTCGCCAGTGTGCCCGGCGGGACCGCCGTCACCAACTTTGTGCGCGTGGAAGCAGGGTCGGTCAACGCCTGCGGGATGACCTCGGACGGCAAGGTGCGCGCCTGCTTAGGGTTTAGGGTTTCAGCTTAAGGCCCAAAACCCTAAATTTTAGGGTTTAGTGACGCAGGGGCCCACTAATGCCTGCGGGATGACCTCGAACGGCAAGTTGCGCATCTGCTTGGGGTTTTGGGTTTTAGGGGACCCTCGGGCAGCAAGGTGAGCATGTGCTCAGGGATTAGGGCTTTAGCCTAAAGCCCCAAATCTTAAAGTTAGGGTTTAGAGTTGCGGGGGCCACCAACGTCTCCGGGTCGGCCTCGGGCAGCATGGTGCGCATCTGCTTAGGGTTTAGGGTTTTAATAGACAGCGACATGCCATTTGCTACAGCTGGCCCCTTCCCTCCCTCCCACTCGTACCCTCCCCCCCCTCCATTACATTCACCCATGTGCATTGCAACTGCTGCCCCCTCCCCTCCCCTCTCCCTCCCCTCTCCCTCCCCGCCTCCTCTCCCCAACCACCCATGACCTCCCCCACCCACCAGGTGTACTGCTGGGGTAAGAATGACCAGGGCCAGCTGTCGCTACCCCTCTCCACCGCCTCCGTTGCCGCCCCAACAAACATCGCGCTGTGGACCGGCGCCCCCGCAGTGTCTGTGGGCATGTCACGGGAATTGGTGATTTTGAACGGCACCACCGCCTATGGCGTGGGGAGCAACACCAATGGTGCACTGGGGATCGGCATTGACCCCGGGACAACCGCCCTGTCAACCGTTTCAGTCCCCGTTGTCAACCCCCCGTCCACATGCCCACCACCACCACCATCACCCCAGCCGCCATCACCCCAGCCGCCATTCCCACAGCCCCCATCCCCAGAACCGCCATCTGCCACAGCCCCCATCACCACAACCACCATCACCACAACCACCATCACCCGAACCACCATCACCACAGCCACCATCACCACAGCCACCATCCCCTGAGCCCCCATCGCCCGAGCCACCATCCCCAGAACCCCTATCCCCTGAGCCACCATCCCCAGAACCGCCCACACCACCATCCCCAACCCCACCGGCTCCCCCCGGTGCATCCGGCGAAGGCGACCCCCACTTCCGTGGCTTTGGTGGCGCCTGGTTTGATTTCTATGGCTACCCCAACGCAGTGTTCAGCGTGCTGTCAGCAGCCAAGTACCAGGTGCTCGCAAACCCTGAAACCTAAACCCTGAACCTAACGCCGTGTTCAGCGTGCTGTCAGCTGCCAAGTACAAGGTGCTTGCAAACCCTGAAACCTAAACCCTAAAACCCTAAGGCCGTGTTCAGCGTGCAGTCAAGTACCATGCTGTAATGCGCCCCCCTCACCTTGATCTGATCTGATCTTATCCGATCTGAGTTGAGCTTCAGCGATCCGATCAGGATCTGAGTGTACATGGGGGCAGCTGAGTGTACATGGAGGCAGCTGAGTGTACATGACATCGACATGACATCAGCGGTCATCATGGAATCAGATCTGCCAACATAATAAAGATGCAGGCATCCTTTTAAAGGCAGACTGTATCTCATGACAATTGCATGTCGATTGATGGATACCAAAGCGATAAAATGATATTGGGTGGTGAATGGCATTTAACATCTCTGCCAATGTGCACCGACCATCCCTCCTTCATCCTTCAGATAGTGGCGCTGTTCTCCAACCTGGGCTTACCTTAATCCTAAACCCTAAGCCCTAAACCCTAAACATCCCTATCCCCAGGTCAACGCGCTGTTCTCCAACCTGGGCAACGATCGCGTCATCAACAATTACATGACCAGGATCGGCATGCTCACCCCGGCCGCCGCCTTAGTGGTGGAGGTGGGCGGGGGCAACGGCACCCTGGCTGTGCGGCTGGTGGGGAAGGAGGGGGTTGACCTCACCGGCGCGATGCAGCCCGGCACCGCCTACCGCCTGGCGCCCGACGTGATAATCATTGCCGTGCTGACCGCCGCGCACCCCCGCGGCAGGGCGGGCGCCACCATCAGGCTGGTCTCCAGGGATGCTGCGCTGACGGTGTACACAGGCGGGTGTAGGGTTTTGTAGGGTTTAGGGTTTTGTAGGGTTTAGGGCGCCGCCATCAGGCTGGTGTCCAAGGATGTTGCGCTAATGGTGTACACAGGTGGGTTTAGGGTTTTGTAGGGTTTAGGGTTTTGTAGGGTTTAGGGTGCCACCATCAAGCTGGTGTCCAAGGACGTTGCGCTGACGGTGTACACAGGTGGGTGTAGGGTTTTGTAGGGTTTAGGGTATAGGGCGCCACCATCAAGCTGGTGTCCAAGGATGTTGCGCTGACGGTGTACACAGGTGGGTGTAGGGTTTTGTGGGATTTAGGGTTTTGTAGGGTTTAGGGTGGCACCATCAGGCTGGTCTCCAAGGACGTTGCCCTGACGGTGTACACAGGTGGGTTTAGGGTTTTGTAGGGTTTTATGTAATGTAGGGTTTAGGGTGCCACCATCAAGCTGGTGTCCAAGGATGTTGCGCTGACGGTGTACACAGGTGGGTGTAGGGTTTTGTAGGGTTTTAGATTATGTAGGGTTTAGGGTGCCACCATCAAGCTGGTGTCCAAGGATGTTACGCTGACGGTGTACACAGGTGGGTTTAGGGTTTTGTAGGGTTTTAGATTATGTACGGTTCAGGGTGCCACCATCAAGCTGGTGTCCAAGGATGTTGCGCTGACGGTGTACACAGGTGGGTGTAGGATTTTGTAGGGTTTAGGGTTTTGTAGGGTTTAGGGTGTCACCATCAGACTGGTGTCCAAGGATGTTGCGCTGACGGTGTACACAGGTGGGTGTAGGGTTTTGTAGGGTTTAGGGTGCCACCATCAGGCTGGTGTCCAAGGATGTTGCGCTGACGGTGTACACAGGTGGGTGTAAGGTTTTGTAGGATTTAGGGTTTTGTAGGGGTTAGGGTGCCACTATCAGGCTGGTGTCCAAGGATGTTGCGCTGACGGTGTACACAGGTGGGTGGGCGGGGAAACTTCTTTGGGATCCCCGGGGTGCAGGTGTGCAGTATTATCTGCGCTGGGTCATGTATATGTATGTATGCCAATGAGGTGCGCATGCAATCGCACGTGTTCCACCGCCCAGGTGACTAGCATGTTGCAGTGTCTGGTGCAATGATGTGGCCAAACCCTAATATCCTAAACCCTAATATTCGTAAACCCCAAACGAGATGTGATGCCACACTCCCCTCTTGCACCAGCCGGTATGACCAAACTCTGACGCCTTAACCCTAAATCTTATAAACCCTAACGTGAACCCTAAACACTCACCTTGTGCAGCCGCGGGTGAGCCTTGGCTTGACATTGGCATCGACTTGCTGAGCGCTGACCTGGAGGACATGCATGGCATTGTGGGGCAGACATGGGTCGGGGGCATGGGCGTGAACCCAAAGGTAGGGTAGGCTAGGCCCGCATGGTACAGGCATACACTGGCGGTGAATCTTGACACATCCCATGGTGATGTTTGGGATAGAACTGCATGCGAAGTACCCCTTGTTGACGCTGTTGATGCCTGGCCCAGCCATGATAGGTGAAATTATATTGGTCAATGGTCAAATTTACCTATCATAAAATTTGGTCCAGCATTGACCAATAATTTGATGTCTGGCCCAGCCATGATAGGTGAAATTATATTGGTCAATGCATGCATATACAATATGCCGGCAACTTTGAGCTTTGACCCGTTTACGTAATCCAAACGCTGCGTAGGTAGCCGCAGTGCAACGAGTTCCTGTACCATCTGGAGTAGGGGCAGTGGTTGCAAGAGTCAGTAACATGGAGTATAGTACCTTGCATATGGATACCTAAGTGTACAGAGTCCAACCCCTGCGCAGGCTACGCAGGCTGGGAATACTGTGGACAGCAGCCACGTGCTCAAGCGCGCTGGCTCATATTCAAACCCTTAGATTTCAAATTTCCAAATTGCAAATTATTCAAATATGTGCAGGTTGTGAACGGCAGCCACGTGCTCAAGGGCGCTGGCGATGCAGACTACGAGGTGACAGACGGCATCCTGGGAGCAACCACCGCCTATGCACGCTTCGCACATACCACCTACCCCGCCGTCCGCCGCGCGGCCATCACCGCCAAAACCGCCAGCAGTGAGGGGTTGGATATGCAGCTGGTGTCCCTACGCCGCATGCGCGAGGGGCTGCTGGCCACGCGGGCGGCGCAGGCGGCTCTGAAGGTGGCGGTGCCGATGGTGTCGGTCGGTGAGGCGGCCCTGCCTGTGTGGTTTGGTGCCAGCCCAGTGGGCCGCGCGCTGGGGGGCAACTAGGGTTTCCCTAGGGTTTTGTTAGGGTATTTTCCCAGCCCAGTGGCCCTGAGGGCAAAGTAGGGCAATTAGCTCTAGCCCTTCCAAGGCACCTTCACCTTCCATGCCATCTGGTACCCATCGGGTGTGCATGGTATCAAGTGACCACAACGGTTATGCCCTAGGTGGGTTTGTGCTCAAGTCAACATGGCCCCCCATTGCGGTTTGGGGTTTAGGAGTCATGCTCAAGTCAACATGGCCCTCAAGATCGTTAACCAATTAGCATAGGCATGCACGGGAACAATTTGTCAGCACCCTACTGACTAGCGTGTCGCTTTTGGTGTCCCACTCACACTTACCCAACCAGTGGGATGGGATTGGGGCCATCACTATTAAATAAACGGTCGTGTTTTGTGGAGCCTCGCAAATAGACAGGGAATCCTCAGCGTCGACGTGCATGCGTATAACTTTGCCATCGCTTGAAGTTTCTGCACTGTGCACACCATTATTATTTTCTTGCCGAGGTAAGCCAATTGCTTCTGATCAGATTGAAATCCTTAGAAGAAACTTTTATTCGCTCCCAGATGCCGCTGCCTAGCACGCTGCATGCCTTTCAAAGTTTGGCACCAATTCAACGTTGACAAGTCTGGGTAGAAAAGGATTTTCAGAGTCAAATTTTGATGCATAGTTTGGTGCACGGTGAGCATTGCATACCTTGCACATCAGCTTGGTACTAGTAGTCAGTGACTTTTTCAGGAACTTTAATAATATTTCACATCAGCTGTTGTCATAATCACCGCCATGCAGCCAGATTGAAGCCTGCA
The DNA here is from genome assembly GCA_032358255.1 of Heterotrichella gracilis. Taxonomy (NCBI): domain Eukaryota; class Xanthophyceae; order Tribonematales; family Xanthonemataceae; genus Heterotrichella; species Heterotrichella gracilis. The sequence continues at coordinate 111,847 of JAULBX010007440.1, read as the reverse complement.
GCTATGCACACGCCCTGTCCATTTTCTTCATGCATTCTTGGAATGATCAACCCTGTGTGCTTTTCTCTTGGCCCTGCTCTCACTAACTTTGGGCCCTGGCCAAATCCGCTTGCCCACCATCACATTTGTCGGGAAGGCAGGCAACAATCAGTGTGGTAGTTTCACCACACAGAGTATGGAAAAATCTTCTTGATATGAATCCTGGACCAGAAACCTTGTGTTGTTATCATGCATAGCCCCCATTGGCGCGGCCATGTGGGTCACGCAAAATTTGCAATTCATACAACTTTACAGAACAAATTAAGTAGTACTAGGCTAGTCCCGGACTGGTGGCCATGATGGCCGGCGATGGCCACACCAAACCCTATCCATTGGCCCACAGCATGGCATGCTATAATTTTAAGCCCGCGTTCATAGTATGTATTACACAAAGGGAGGGGAAGGTCGTCCACCCCCGGGCCCCACTTCTAATGTATTATGCCCCGCCATCACGCCAAATCTATGACGGCCCAAAGTATACACTATCGTCCACATGCCATGCGGCTTGAGCGCCTACTAGTAATTAGCTACGTAGTACCACCATTTGTTGAAAGTTTCACCAGTCAATGTGGTGGCATGTTAGGTGGCATTGCACTGCATAAATAATACGTATGAATAATATATAATAGTTCTAGACTAAGCCCAACAAAAAATGTACTATACAACCCAGATTACATAATGTTTTGAACAGATTCTGTGAGGAGGCCCAATGATTGCGGCAAAAAAGAGTACTATTGGCAGTGCCACCCCTGGCTAGCAGGACAACAATGTGCATAATGCACACACCGAGTTCAATCAGTGGTAGATATTCGCAATACATTATGGTTTTCTACCCAAAATGAATGACTTACCCTAGCCATCCCCCTATCAATCCAAGTGATCAATCCCCCACGACCCACCGCAAAATCGCCTGCGTATGCATCTCCCCCCATGGAGTGCACTTGATGCACACCCATCAGCACAATCCACCAGTTCCAGCCATGCTAAATGGCTCTCCCGCATGGCCAACCTCAATCAATCCCCTCACCAGCCACCATATGACAGCCTGACATCAAGTCCCTCCACCCAGTGCATCACCATTCAACTAACCGTTCAGTGATCCCAACCGTGCGAATGGAGGAGAGCACCCCTCATCACTCCACTGCCACCCACCACTCGATGTACCTCAGCCCCAGGAGCGCCGCCACCGTGGCCACCCCAACATGGTGTGGCTGGTAACATACAGCATCTTCGCCAGCGCGCATCCCCAGATGGTGCACTACGCCATCTCACAATGGTCGCTACTGACTCTCCATCCCCAAATGCTGTAGCTAGGATTTCCGAATCCTCATCCAATGCTGGGCCACCGATCACTCCGCTGCCATCTACCACTTAATATACCTCAGCCCCAGGAATGCCACCGTCCTGGCGATCCCAATATACAGCACCAGGGCCAGCGCGCATCCCCAGATGGTGTAGCTATCCATCCCCAGCTCGTCGATTTTCTGCTGCCCATCCACCATGGGACACACCCCTGCAGGACAATAAACCAAATAAGTACATTAATAAATCAAATACAGTGTGAATGCAATTCGAATCATATTATATACATGCATTCCGGCAAGAAAGCCAGATCAGCAATCAGCCTTGCCAAACTTAAGCAATCAAGCCACCCAGCCCTGTCCTGACACTGCTTGTACCATTTTTGTGTGTTACATGCACATAAGTATATAAGAAATTTCTGATGACGCTGATATATATGCAGTGCACCGTGCGCCTTCAAAGGAACAAATGCGCACACACCCTCCCGCTTCCTCCCCTCAACACACACACCCTCCCCTCCCCTCCCCTCCCCTCCCCACAACACCCTACAAAGAATCAAACAGAGAGGCACACATGGGACACTAGGTCCACGTTACCCTAAAAAACCCTAAACACCCTACTGCTCACCGTTGGCCTTTGTCAGCTGCGTGGGGGTGCACACCAACTCCATGTACCCTAAACCCTAAACCCTATATTTTTCAACGCTAACCCCTAAACATCCTCCTGCTCACCGTTGGCCTTGGCTAGCTGCGCGGGGGTGCACACCAGCTCCAATCCCGACAACTCGTTCAGGGAAATCCCCACGTAGGTGTATTTCACATAGCTGATGGCATCCAGCCACACAAAGTAGGTAGGCAAGTTGGCTGGGGATAGGAAGAATCCCCCGTAGAGGCGGGCAAGCTCCATGGCCATGGGGAGGACAGTGACTGAGAGGTCGGTGGTGCGGCAGAGGGCGGAGACCATGACTGCCAGGGATGTTGCCGCGTACGAGCAGAGCACCATGAAGGTGGTGAAGAGGAAGAACTTGGAGGCTACAGCCTGCGCGGAGGGGATTGGTGGGATGAAAAAAAGGTAAAATGATAAATTATGAGCAGAGCACCATGAAGGTGGTGAAGAGGAAGAACTTGGAGGCAACAGCCTGCGCGGTAGGAATTAGCGGGGATTGGAAAATTGGTGGCTTTAAAATGTGAAACGTTTTCTGAGAGGTTGGGGGGGTAGGGGGATTGAGAGGTTGGTGGTTCGGCAGAGTGCGGAGACCATGACTGCCAGCGAGGTTGCGGCGTATGAGCAGAGGACCATGAAGGTGGTGAAGAGGAAGAACTCGGAGGCTACAGCCTGCGCGGAGGGGATTGCGGAAATTGGTATAAACTTGTGGTTTGTTATGAGGTTGGGGAGAAGAGGGGGTAGGGTGGTGACCGAGGGGTCGGTGGTTTGGCACAGGGCGGATACCGTGACTGCCAGTGAGGAGCAGAGGACCATGAAAGTGGTTAACAGGAAAAAATTGGAGGCAACAGCCTTCGCGGCGGGGATTGGGAAACCTTAAACCCTAAACCCTTAAAGATCAGAACCCTAAACCAGAAACAAGCCCACCTGCAGGCCGATGAGCCAGTAGACAATGGCGGAAAAGATGTGGGGCATCGGCTCATCGGTGGTCTTGGCTGCACCTTCCACCCAAAAGCTTAAACCCTAAAACCCTAAACATCCAAAATCTTAAACCCTAAATGCTGAATAACACCCACCTGCAGGCCGATGAGCCAGTAGACAATGGCTGAGAAGATGATGGGCACCGGGAGCTGGGTCACTGCTTCAGCGGTTGTCTTAGCCAGGAAGTAGGCAGAGACGTAGTAGGTGCCTGCGGCGCGCTCGCGCAGCGCCAGGGACCGCTCCGATGGGAAGGAGTTGATGGTCTGGAGGGCGCCGAACATGCCTGCGTGGTTTAGGGTTTAGGTGAGGGTTCCAGGGTTTAGGGTGAGGGGCACAGGGTAGGTGAAGTAGGTGGGATGTTGCATCGGGGCTGGTGGGGGCGAATCCCAACGTAACCCCCAAACTATCACCAAAAAACAGGCTACAGTCCCAGCCTACATCTCCTCAGGAGGGTTCTATACTATCCTCCCCAGAACCCTGATGAGATGCTCAAGCTTACCCTGGTTGACGACACAGAAGAACAGCACCGGCTGGCGCCTCACCACCGACGACTGGGTGTCCCCAATTTGCAGGAACACAGTCCCGATGAGCACAGCCATGATGATGGTCTGCACTACCAGTGTGAGGAACACGCCCCACTTGCGCACCACCTCCTTGAGTGAGCGGCTACACAGCACGCGGTACTGGGTGGTCCAGGGGGTGATGTCACTGCAAATGTGAAGAGAGGGGAGCGCGGTTAGAGTTCAGTTTGAACAGCAAAAGGTGGGAGTACCCGGTTGGGTTGTGGCCAAATACATGGCTTAAAAGGTTGGGTTATGGGGTCACTAGGGTGAGGAACACACCCCACTTGCGCGCCACCTCCTTGAGTGAGCAGCTACTGGGTGGTACAGGGGGTGATGTCACTGCAAATACGAGGGGAGGAGATGGGGGGGTTAACGAATTGTGTTTGGACAGCAAAAGGTGAAAGTATTATATTGGGTTGTGGCCAGATGTGTGTGATGAAAGGTGGATATTTCAGGTTCACTAGGGTGAGGAACACGCCCCACTTGCGCGCCACCTCCTTGAGTGAGCGGCTACTGGGTGGTCCAGTGGGTGATGTCACTGCAAATGTGAAGAGAGGGGAGTGAGGATGGGGGGGGGGTGAGGGTGGTGGTGGAGGTTGAGGGTAAGGGAGCCAGCGCCAGGGGAAACCTAGGAAACCCGGGACCCTGCCACTGGACTTGGACTCACTGACTTGGACAAAGATCTTGATGCCAAGCAGATACCCACCGCTGCAGCAGCTGGTACTCCTGGCCATGTGACAAATCCACCTCTGGGCTAGATACACATACATATACCGGTATACATCAATAAATTAAATGATTAGATAAATAAATAATAACTCACCGCTGCATGAGCTGGTGCTCCTGGCCGTGTGACAAATCCACCGCCGGGCTAAATAAAATCAATTAATTGGTTACATAAAATATATTATATAAATACTCACCGCTGCATCAGCTGGTGCTCCTGGCCGTGTGACAAATCCACCGCCGGGCTAAATAACATCAATTAATTGATTACATAAAATATATTATAGAAATACTCACCGCTGCATCAGCTGGTGCTCCTGGCCGTGTGACAAATCCACCGCCGGGCTAAATAAAACCAATTAATTAATTACATAAAATATATTATAGAAATACTCACCGCTGCATCAGCTGGTGCTCCTGGCCGTGTGACAGGTCCACCTCTGGGCGCCTGTACTTGACCATCAGCTTCTCCTCGTTCTGTGCAGCCCCTGCCTTGTCCTCGTTGAGTGCGGGGGTGATGACATCCAACAGGTGGTCTGCGGGGTTGGTGAGGGCTGGGCAGGGGAAGCCGGCTTCGGCGTAGTAGGCCAGCGCCTCCTGGGCGACACCCTGCGGTAGGGTTTTCAAGAGGGTTTATGGGTAAGGATTTAGGGTTTGTTTAGGGTGTTAGGACTATTGATAGGGACATGGGGAAATGGTACATGTTTGTGGGTTTGATTTGAGGTAACAGGTGGGGATTCATATTTGTGGAATTGATTCGAGGTAGCAGGAGGATCCCATCTACATCCCTACACCCCACCACCACGCCACTCCACCACCCCACCCACCTGGTATATGATGCTCCCCGATTTCAGCAGGATGAGGCTGTCGAACTGGCGGAAGATCTTGGACTGAGGCTGGTGGATAGTGCACACAACCGTGCAGGCACCCGAGTGCGCTAGCGCCTGCAGCTGGGCGCACAGCCCCAAGGCGGTGGTGGAGTCCAGTCCCGAGGTTGGCTCATCCAGGAAGAGGAGCAGGGGGCGCATGAGCAGTTCCATAGCCACGCTCACGCGCTTGCGCTCGCCGCCTGCAATACAAGGGACTTCCAGTGTCTTCCGAGGATTTTTCTAGACATTGGAAGGTTCTTGCAGGTTTTGTCCTAGTGTTTTGTCTATCGGGTGGAAACTAGTCCCCAGATTGGTTCAGCATGAGAACCTACTATCCTAAACAATACCCTAATTGCCCTGAAACAATACCTTAAAATTCCCTCCTAGGTAGTCCCTCACCCCTCACCTGATATCCCCTTGCGCATGGGTGATCCTGTGAGCACCCCCTTGCAGTGCTCAAGTCAGGGAGTATGCTGGCTATTACCTGTTCTATCGAGAAAACACCCCTTTTACAAACCCTTTTAACAGCATAATGTTATTGAACTTGTTCAACATTATGATGACAGGAACGGAGGGCACTAAAAGTCCATGAACCCCTCCCCAGTTCCCTATCCCCCTTACCTGATATCCCCTTGCGCATGGGCGATCCTATGAGCACCCCCTTGCAGTGCTCCAGCCCCATGCGGCCAATCACCTCGACCACCCGTGCCCTGCGCTCAGCCTTGTCCAGCGTGGACCCTAGCCGCAGCTCTGCCGTGTACCCTAGGGTTTCCTCCACTGTCAGGTGCGCATTCAGCAGGTCATCCTGCACCACAGGAGGGTTCAATTAGGGTTTTGCCCGGGTTTCAAAAGACCTTAGCCGCAGCTGTGCGGTGTGGGCTAGATATTTTTAGGTTCAACAAGGGTTCTCTTAGGGGATAAAATGCCCTAACCTAGGGTTTATCCAACGGTCAGGTGCGCGAGCAGGAGACCGTCCCAGTATTCCCAGGGGATAGCGGATTTATTGGGACCTGGGAGGGTTCTTATACCGGGTTGTACCCTCCTAAACTCAGCCTCTGAAAACCCTTTCAAAACCCCACAACACGCCTCAACTCCCTCCCCCCACACCCACCACTTCAGACCCCCCCACCTGCATCACGTAGCCACTCATGCGCTTGAGCTCAGCATTGGAGTAGGCCCTCCCATTCAGCCTTAGCTCGCCCTCCCCACACACACCAACCAAAAAATGCCCATCACCACACCAAAAATTGCCCCCAAAACCACACACACACAAAACAAAATTCTAGATTACCCTCAGCACCAAGCCTTCCCCCACCTGCATGACATAGCCGCTCATGCGCTTCAGCTCGGCATTGGAGTAGGCCCTCCCATTCAGCCTTAGCTCGCCCTCTACCCGCACATTGGCATCCAGGCGGCAGGCAAGCGCGTTGAGCAGGGTGGTTTTGCCCGACCCGGAGGGGCCCATGACCGCCCAGAACCCGCCGCTGACTTTGCCGGTAACCTGGGGGAGGGGAGATTGGGCGAAAATCAGATATGGTGGGAATTTTCTGGGGTTTTAAAAGGAGTTTCTCTTCGAATTGTTCATTCATTGGGGGAAAACGGTGGGCAGGCCAAAGCGCATTCAGCATGGAATTTTGGTGTGATCTAAATGGGCCCATGGCCGCCCAGAACCGACCGCTGACATTGCCAGCAACCTGGGGTGGGTGAGGGGGTGAGGGGGTCTGTTACTCTGCTACTTTTGTTAGGGTTTTGCTAGGGTATTTGATGCTGGGTTTCAGTGTTTTTGACTGGGTATTTGCGGCGGGGAACAGGCAAATGGGGTATTGAACAGGGTGGGTTTGCCCCATCCAGAGACGTCCCTGACCGCCCAAAAGCCACAGCTGTCTCACCATGGTATTTTGCTGGGTTTAAACCTAAAGCTGCATGGGGTACCGTTGTCTAGGGTTATGAAAGGGTTTCCTTGACAGAATGTAGGGCCCCAGATACTCTTATAGTTGCAATACTCACCTTGTTGAGCAGCGTCTTTGTATTCTTGGTCTTACTGAACACCGACAGGTCCTTCCAGGCGAGCACGGCGGCCGTGACGCCCCCCGCCGCTGGGACCTCCGGGACCCCCGGGATGGTGCCGATGTACGGCATGCTCTCCAGATCCATGATCGGAACCGCGACCTCCTGCAGTTGCTGAGCGGTCTCGGACTCGTTTGCCCCCACGGGTGAAGGGAAATCAGCGGTAGAAGGTTCAACTGGAGGGTCTTGCACGGGGATCTGGATAGCGGGGTCGAGCTGTGCCCCCATTGCGTCGGTTGGGATTGCCTGTAAACAGAGGTGAATATAGTGAATATCAGCCTGATAATCAGGTGGGTTCTGGGTGTGGGTTGGGATTGCCTCGATATCGATTGCCTGTACACAAAGGTGAATTATTAAGGGCAGGTGGTAATTGGGTGTGGGTTTGCAATCTCGTAGCGACATAAGCAGCACTAGGCTAAGTAGGCAAAGTGTCTCCTATCGGTTGTACCGGTGAGGGGGCCATGCAGAGACGTGGACGCTGGGAAAAGCCCTACCTCGTGTGTTGACCTGTTGCAACCGTGGCGGAGACAACAAGTAGTCTCAGGTTCGAATTCGGTACAGACAAAGGGAGGTTACAACGAAGCAATCGCAGTGCTGGGTAAGTTCAAGGCAGGCGACAGCAGCTACAGCTTTCACTGGCAACGGGACTAACACCTCAAGCCCAATCTGACTAATAGGGCCCGAATATTATGCAATATATTGCACCAGCCAAGCGACTCACAAATGTGTCGTCACTCGAGGGTCGCAGTTCGATGTTTATGCGAGGAAAAAGCTGGACGCCCTCCTTATGTCTCAGCCAAGCACAGAAGATACCCTCTGGTACCACCAGTGGTAGTAGGACTTGTGTGCCTTGCGGGCATGGGGAGTGACGGGTAGTAGGTTGCTCTCGAACCTGGTAGAAGCAAGCCACGGCCTGGATAACACCGCAACACAGAAACACCAACGCAGCCCAACCCTATCGGCCTTCAGAAGTACGAACGCTTTGTGTGTGGTATGCCTTTGAACATGCGGCACCTGCAGTCACTTGCGCTGTTGGTTTATTTTGGCGGGAGGGCTCGGCCAATCACAGCCGTGGTTTCAGCTTCGGTGCAGCTTCAGCCACATGCTGCCCCGCATGAGGGTGGCCCCGCCACATGGCTGTTGTACCATCAGGAATCATGCAACATGGCAACTTTTTGAAGGCTTTTAGCTAGGGTTTGCAGAATCTTAGGGTGCAAAAGGGCACGTTCAGGCCAGCTGAACTTGGCCTGGGCCTGCTTGGATATCAGCTGCTGCGCATCGTGGCATTGCAAACTCTCATGCCCAGGGATCCCATCGATGAAAAGTTGCAACCCATGGGTTCAAGGAACCCGCATTTATGTGTGGCGTGGTGGTACTTCAGAGGCAACAGTTTACATTCTCTAAGAGGCTACCAAGCCTCAAGCTGTATCCACAGGCAGACTCTGAGAAATGATTTTTTTAACAAGTTGCACGCCTTGCACAAAAAAGGGTATGCAGCAATGCGCTTGCAAGCCACAGCAGTCACAAACTACACAACACACCCCAAACCTAAAACCCCAACCTGCAGACACAACTTGTGCCCTGCTCCTGGTAACCCAGCGCCTGTCGCCACAGGCTTCGCACCTCCTGACCTTTGGTGGTACCACGTGTAGCAAAACCCTAAACCCATAACCCTAAACCCAAAGGCCCAAAGGAAGCCAGCAGACGGCGTACAGATACAAGGGCTTTGTGGTGGTGTAGCACCTGCCCATAGCAACCCAGACCAGCAGGGGACCCAGTGATCTGCTCCTACACATCTGCAACGACTTGTTCCAAACCCTAGTAGGACTGCACGAGTAAGTTTCCTCCCCTTTCTCATGCGCCTACACTACCACCTCTTCAAACACCAGGGTGCATTGCTGGGGCAACTTGATCCACAGCTGGCCATCCGAGTTGTACAACACCTCCTCCCCGTTGCTCTCGGCCTCTTCCCACCCCTTGAACTCGGGCGCCTGGCTGGTGAACACCTGCGGTAGGGTTTAGGGTTTACAGCTTAGGGTCTTTCCGGGGCTTGAGTGCGGTAGGGTTGAGGGTATTTGTGTAACCTCTCTAAAATCAAATGGAGCGCTTCCCAATCCTAGCGTGCAAAAGAGCCTTCGGCACCAATGCAGGAACAGGAAACAGGATTTCACACCACCCCCACCACTCCTCAACCCCCACCCACCCTCACCTGCTTGAACGAGCCCCCGCCCACCCACACCCCGTAGCGGTTGTCCCCCTGCCAGAAGCCCTTGCCTGCGGGTGGGGAGGTTGTGGGGGTTACGCACATGAGGAGACAAGCAACAGGCGACGTAAGCGCAAGGCGGTGGAATTGGTCCATTAGGGAGGTGGAGAACTGGGCCCAACAAACCGCACCTAAGGCCTTTCCATCCACCCGCCACCACCTCTACCACGAGCACCACCACCACCGCCAACCTGCATTGACCACCACCACCATGCGCGGCAGACCCTCCCCCCTGCGCTCAAACGCCATGATCGCATTGGGCCTATCCTTGTGAAGCAAATTTCCCCCCTTGGAATACCCAACACACACAACCATCACCACCGCCACCACCACCACCACAACCGCCACGAATACCACCATTACCACACACCTGCATTCACCACCGCCACCATGCACGACACCCTCCCCAGTGCGCTCGATCGCCATGATTTCACTGGGCCAATCCTCATGCAACACGTTGACACCCACCCAACCACCCCAACACACACCACCACCACCGCCGCCACCACCACCGCCCACCTGCATTCACCACCGCCACCATGCGCGGCAGACCCTCCCCCGTGCGCTCAATGGCCATGATCCCATTGGGCCGGTCCTCATGCAACACATTGGCCCAGCCGCTGCGCAGGGCGGGGTGGGTGGCGCGCAGGCCGTTGGCGGCACCAAAGAACTTCTGCATGTCTTGGCCAATCTGTGGGGGATCGGCAGGGTGTGAGGGTGGGCGGGGGTGTTAAAACAGGGCGCCATGTATGCGCCAGTCTGCGTGTGCAAGGTGTGCGTGTGTGCATCGGGTGGGAGTTGGAGTAGGCTGAACCGCCACTGCCCACAGGGGTCTATCCTCACACCGCCACCACCACCACCACCACCACCGCCACCACCCCTCACCTCGTCTGCTGCCTGGTCCCACTGCGGCTTCCTCTCCTCAGTCGTGTCCCACCACCCCCCTTGCGCCCACTCGGTTCCCATGAACACCATGGGCAGGCCAGCTGCCACGATGTTGGCGGTGTGCCTGGGAGCAAGGAGTGGACGTTTAAATTTAGGTTGTTTATTAATATTATTAGTTGCATTCCAGCAGATCAGCAATCAGCCAGGCTTAGGGTTTGCAGAGGGTTTTGGGTAGGGTTTTGGTGTTGCCCACTCGGTGCTTATGAACACCATGGGCAGGCCAGCAGCCGCAATGTTGGCGGTGTGCCTGGGGTGGGTGGAGAAGTATGGGGTTTATATTTAGGGTTTAATACAGGGTGTTGGTAGGGTTTTGGTGTCATCCAATTGGTACCCATTATCACAATGTTGGCGGTTTGCCTGGGGCCGGTGGAGGGGTGGAGGGTGAAGGTTAAGGGTGAAGGGTGAAGGTGGAGGGGTGGGGGGTGAAGGTGGAGGGGTGGGGGGTTTGATAGGCGCCTGGCCAGGATTTTGGGACAGGTTTTTGGAGGGTTTTTGGTAGGGTTTGGGTGTGTCCCAACTCATTGTGGTACCCAACAGATACAGGGGTGTGGCAGAACCCCAATGACCTACCAAGCCACTGCAATCCCTACAACAAGCTCGTATTAATCCACCGCACATTTGTGCTGGCCCAACAATCTCAACCTGAGGCTTTGTGATAATGCCACTGAACTTTCCAGCCTAGCGCTTGCAGCACATGTTACCACGCCCCGACTAGATTTGTGCAACGGCCCCACCAAAACCCTAAGCTAGGGCTCACCACAGGCGCACGCATGCCCTGGCAGCGGCTTCGGTCCTGCCGGCCCCGTATTGGTCCACCGCGTATCGGTGCTGGCCCCCGATCATCTGGTAATCCTCGTACCACTTGCCGCCATGGGCGCAGCCCACCTGAAAGGGGGATGGGAAGAGGGGGGGATGTGAGGGGTGGGTATTTCTGGGTGGGTGGAAGGCGGTGAAATGCGAGGCACTGGCGATTTTCAGTATCATGCATGCCACACAAAGTGTGCATGTAATGACACAGGTGCATCATTGGTCATCTGGTAGCCCGTGCACCACTTGCGGCCATGAGCGCAGCCCACCTGCGGTTGGTGGGAGTACGGGTATGTGAGGGGGTTTCTGTGCACACAGTGTGTGCGTGGTTGCACGGGCGGAGCCTTAATTGAATCGCTACGCAGTCGCAGGCGTAGGTGAATACACGTATGCATGTGGGTGCGTAAGGCGTGTATGTGTTGTGGGCCTTGTTTAGGGTTTAGGGTTTGAGCCATCCATCTCACCTGGTCGTGTGAACCCAGCAGGTATTTGATGCACTGTGTGGGTGAGTCAAAGCCATAGTGCAGGCACATGGCGGTGCGCAGCCGAGGAAGATCCCATCCTGCGCAGGAGGGGATAGGATCTTGTATCAGGGTTTTGATTATAGTATAACAAAGGGGTGTTGGTTAGGGTTTGCCCATAGTGTAGGCACATAGCGGTGCGCAACCGGACAGGTCCCAGACTGCAACAAGTGGGTCTCAATAAGCATGAATTATCACGTTTACTACCAAAACACTGGGCTTGGATCCGCACTCGGGCATACCGTACTGTCAGAAACCCAACGCGCACCCCCAAAAAACGTAATTAATATACCTAACGTGCACCTAACCCGCACCCCAAAACACAATTAATTAATCTACCGCGCACCTAACCCGCAGGGGTAGTGCCAATTAATTACCACTCCGCACCCCACACACCTGAGCCCTGCAGGCCCAGGTGGGGGGCAGCTTCTACTGCAGTCTGTCATGGTGTCTTCTGCTACGAATAGCAGAGTGTGAAAAGGGGCTTGAATCAAGCTGCTTGATATCGAATCCAAACTCATTTCAGGGTTTAGGGTTTGTGTAGGGTTTTCTTTCAGCAGGGTTTAGTGCCCACGCTAATTTGTATATGTTGCTACCTGCTGTTGATACCTTCCTTCGTATCAAACGACAGTCTTGGCCTATCAGACAACGACCAACAGTACAGCAGCGATTGTGAACCCATGCAGTCGACGATCGCGACCCGAATCGATGTGGCGGTGGGTTTTGACGTGCAGGTAACGCCGTCGAAGCGGGCACTCTTTAATATCATACGAAGTCGCGCTTTTCACTTGCGTCTCATCCGACTGCAGTCGTTCGAAATTCTGCCTCCAGGTTATGAGCTAACGCGCAGGCCGGGTAATCGTAAATGTAGTTAATTTACCTAACGCGCGGCCACTGCGCAGGCCGTAAATAATGAATTAATTATGACTGCGCACTAACGCGCAGGCAAATAATTAATTAATAAAGCGCGTTGGGTTTCCAACAGTACGGTAGGTGCATCAACTGCCATTACCCTTCACCCTTTTAACTCTGGGATGCCCCACCCACCTGCTGCCCAGTCGCCTCCCCCGTGGTGCCCCCTGCCCAACGCCTTGTGCTGCTGGATTATGTCAAAGTAGCCAGAGTGCACCGAAAACCCTATTATAGGGTAATTCAGGTGGCATCAAACCCTACCCTAGGGTTTTACCTGCTGCCCAGTCACCGCCCCCATGGTGCCCCCTGCCCAGCGCCTTGTGCTGCTGGATGATGTCAAAGTAGCCAGAGTGCACCCACACGCTGTGGAAGCCAAGGTGGTGGATGGACTGGGGGTTCTCGGGGGTCACCTGGAGGAAGGGTGTTTAGGGTTTAGGGTTTAGGGTTTGGGATTAAGGGTTTGGAAGCCCAGGTGGTGGATGGATTGGGGGTTCTTGGGGGTGACCTGGGGGGAGGGGGTTTAGGGTTAAGTGATTAGAATCAAGGGACTGGAGATGCGGGTTCATTCTACACATATGCGCCCTTCACCCGCCAAGTGAGGTGCTGGGTAACCGGGGTGGGCGCCCGTTGCCGCCATCCAAGAACTTTGAAATCTTCTCGACACACGGAGAGAAAAGCCTCAATATACCGCCTAAATACTCCCCAAGAAATCCTAGTCATCCCAAGCTCATCAGCGCAACTCTGCCGAGAGCAGCCTCCCCGGGAATGCCTCCTTGAGCTTCCATGTGAGGTGCTGAATGGCCTGGGTGGGCAGGTCATCACCGCCCACCCATAAGCCCCAAACCCCTAAAAATACCCCGCCAGAAACCTCGGAATGAACGCCCATATATTCACCAAGAAATCCTAGTCATCCCAAGCCCATCAGCCCACCTCTGCCGAGAGCAGCCTCCCCGGGAAGGCCTCCTTGAGCTTCCAGGTCAGATGCTGGATGACCTGGGTGGGCAGGTCATTACCGCTGTCAAATCGCAGCCCGTCGCAGCGGTAGGTGCCCAGCCACAGCTCGCAGGATGCCTCCAGCATTGTCACAATCTGAAAGCACAATGCACTGGCATCAATACAGACATTGTGGCACATTGTGGCGATAATCAGTTCACAACCTGCAAAGTGGGTGTTAGAACAGAGTAACGATGTGCGCTTTAAAGGGGGAGATAGGGTGAGCACCTGCAGAGAGGATGCATCTGTGTAAAACCTTTGAACATGGTCACAGAGTTGGAACACAATGGCTCCATATCATTGAACGCAGAACGCATAGTTGCACCCCAATGGGATGCCGGCTCAGGGCAACGCTTTTGTGTATGTTGTTCTTCAGGGGTTTTCTTGCTAGGGTTTCCGCGCACCTCTCCCTTCCAGAATGCCCAGTTGCGTCCCCATTGGGTGTCTGCGGCCAGTTCATGGTAGATGCCCCCGCTCCCCTCCGGGCCCCACCCATCATACTCCCACAGCGTGTTGCCATCGGGTGCCCCGTGGTGCAGCACAATGTCTATGATCACTGCGATCCTACAAGGGGTGGGATAGCGGGTGAAAGGTGGGTGGGTGAGTCTGGGTGGAGGAGTTAGGCACAACGTGTGTGATAGCAGGTATGCAGTGGTGGTGGTTGGCATGCCATGGGGTGGGGCGAGGCACACAACACACTCCCACAGGGTTTTGCCGACAGGGGTCCGTGGTGCAGCACAATGTCTATGATCACTGGAGCGCGAGTTATTGTTGCCCCATGCGTTTCTTGCCCAGCGCGATAATCTACCACTCACCCCAGCCCGTGCGCAGCATCCACCAGCGCCCGCATGTCATTGGGGCTGCCATACCCCCCATGCAGCGCCATCAGCTGGCGTGGGTTGTAGCTACCGTATTTAACAGTTAAAAGGCATTTTAACAGTTAACAACAGTGGATGTACTAGGGCTTTCTTAGGGTTCTTGACGGAAGCTCCAGCTACTTTTGGAGGGGGATTTTCCCACCCACTCACCCCAGGCCATGTGCCGCATCGACCAGCGCCCGCATGTCATCAGGGCTGCCATACTCCCCATGCAGCGCCATCAGCTGGCGTGGGTTGTAACTACCGTAGTTAACAGTTAAAAGGCATTTTAACAGTTAACAGCAGTGGATGTACTAGGGCTTTCTTAGGGTTCCTGACGGAAATTTCAGCTACTTTTGGAGGGGGATTTCCCCACCCACTCACCCCAGCCCATGTGCCGCATCCACC